>OZ018320.1:177541251-177583240 GCA_963969495.1 Ceratothoa steindachneri | reverse complement strand
CAGCGTGTCTTTGAAATCATGGGCTGATGGATGGACATAAAGGCGTGTCTTTACAATCATGGGCTGATGGATGGGTCATCCCTAAGTGTTGTCTTCCAGTTCAAGGAGGATAGGTTCACCTGCTGGACCTGAAGCAGAGCAGTTGTCTAATTTTGCCATTACCTTAACCACACCATATATATATATATATATATATATATATATATATATATATATATATATATATATATAATATATATATATATATTATATATATATATATATATATATATATATATATATATATATTGCACTGCCTTTCATAAACACTAAATACCCGTCGAATTCGGCAAACATTGGGAATACTAGACCATAATCTAAACCCAACAACAAGTAAAAGAAAGTTCTTAACCCTACTAATACATCCAACTCCCGGTTAAACTCTATCTCGCCCCAGTGCCGTGTGAAGAACTGATCATCCTTCTTTACTCTTCGAAAAATATCTTCTCTTCTTGATTCTTTTTCTGCATGTCTACAGTCAGTTCCTACCTGTTCTTCTCCCTTACTTCATTATAATCTTCCACACTATCTAATGAGGTGTGGTACCATTGGATTTCTAACTGCTATTCGCCCAGTCCTTAAGTAACCTAACCTGAACACAAAGGTACTTGGTAAGTTACCGCCTAATCTTATATTCACATACGACATTAAGGCAATTTATCAAGCTCATTTATGACCAAACTGAGGTATTACTGTTGGGTACTACATCAGATGTGGCTTACTGCAGGACTATTCCCTCGATCTTGACCTTAATGACTCCCATGTTGTATTTTCAAACGTTAGAAATCTGGGTATCACCTTTGGTCGTCTAGAAATCTTCTCCCTGGTCTCTCCGTAATCTTAGACGCATCCGCTCCCACTTTGTTCACAACAATTTAGAAATTGCCATCCATGCTCTCGTTATATCTTGCCTTGATTACTGTAACTAACTTCTCCTGGTTCACACGCTTTCACTCTACGGTTTCTTCAACCTGTTCCTAACTTTGCGGTTAATGTTCTTCTCTGACGGGGACCTTTACCGCATTCCCCACAACTCCCATTCTCAGTGAACTTCACTAGCTGCCCATTCCTTCTAAAATCGCCTTCTGAGTCCTCCTTCTAACTTATAAAACGTTCAATACCGAGGTACCCTCCGACCTGTCTTGCACATCGGATCTATCGCTGGCCCTGAATTCTCTACGTTCTGTACCTGCTCCCTTATTCTTTGTTTCCAGTAGCTCTCTGTGCTGTATTGAGTTTCGTTTTTTCCATATATTTGCTCCTAGAATGTGGAATTAGCTGCCTGTTAGTATACTCTTATCCCATTCATTCCCTTTGGGTCTTGAAGCGCGCTTCGAAAACTCACCTCTTCATTCAAAGCCCTTACTTCTACTACTATTATAATGATTAGTATTCATGTTTTTACACAAATATAATAATAATAACACGAAGAAGAACAAAGTGACAAATAGACCTCTTTGCTATTGCTGTTGCTTCTCTTCTTGTTTTTAGGGTACGACCCCGGAAATATTCGGCTTGATGCCATTAGTAAGGTCTCAACATGGATTTGACTATAGATAAGGGTCCATTATTTCCTTCTTTTATAAAATAGTTTTAAGTTCAATTCCCGTTTATTACTCCTACAGTTTTTTTTAAGTTTGCTCTTCTCCACTGTGATTCTCTTATCGTTCTTGTCTCCCTCAGCACTTGTGATTAGCCAACAAAGTTAATGGCTACTAGACTCTCCTTTCCCCATCACCTGACGATTATAAGAGACGATACCTCTAATCACACAGTGGAAAGAATTACTTAACGACTGCTACACAATATACACTCTATTTCCCATCTCACGACTAATATAAGAGATATCACCTTTTATAACATAGGGGAAAGGGGATCATATGAAGATATTTCCCATCAAGGTATTTAAGTTAATATCTCCCCCCCCCAGCCGTGTTCCCCCAAAATTATCCCTCTCAACATTTTAATATAAACTACATAAGGCCCAAATACTAAAACATTATTCAAATCACATTTTTTTATTGGAAGCAAATATGAACACATAGATTATATCAAGATCGTTTCTGAAGAAATGGTCACACTACATAAAGACTTGAGGATAAAAATTCAATAGGTCCTGCCTACATCATCACATCATCTTGATAGTATTTGCTTTATGTTAATTCCATTAGGATTCTATGGCCTGAGTCTACAAATTTGAGTGAACAGTTCACTGTCCTATGCTTGAAGACAAGTCCTTGTATGCTATCCATTCATCACTGTGGATTATTGATCTCGGTCGCACTCCTGCTTCTATTATTATAGACACAAGTGTGCCAGCATATTTTCTTCCACTATTTACATGTATCCAATACCTGGTGATGGGCTGGTATCGACCATTCTAAACACCCACATGAGTATGAGGTCCTCTGTCTCGTTGATGCTTCGGTTTGTGAGAAAAGGACAATTTATGGATATGCACAACTGTTCATGGACCATCAAGTCGCATTAGTTAAGACGACAAATATTTATATATATATATATATATATATATATATATATATATATATATATATATATATATATATATATATATATATATATATATATATACATATACTTGGGTTGGACAAAATAATTGGAACAATAGAAATTTAACACCAATATTTCAATGAGCCATTATATTACGAATATCCATCCAAATTTTATTGTGAGTGTTTTTTTTTATTATAGATACATAGTTTTATTTATCAACTTGAATGATTATTTGTATTTCTTTATAAGATCGTGGTATAGATGCTAAGATGCGTGACTTAACTAAGTTCAAAAAAGGGCAAATTGTTGGAGTTCGAATTATAGGAGCTTCCGTCTCCAGAACAGCTAAACTCCTTTGTTTTTCGAGAGCTACCATATCAAGGACCATGACAGAATTCAAGAAGCGGGGTAAAACCTCCAGCAGGAGGAGTAATTCCGGCAGGACTTCGAAGCTCGCTGAAAGAGACCGACGAGTGTTGGAACGAATTGTGTTCAAAATCCCCGGACAACTGCCCCTAAAGTGACTGCAGAGTTGAATCAACATCTCACTAGCCCAGTTTCGACCAAAACCGTTCGCCGTGAGTTCAATATAGCCGGATATCATGGAAGAGCCGCTATAAAAAAAACTTCTGCTTTCTCATCAAAACATTCAGAAAAGGCTAAACTGGTGTAGAGATCACAAGTGCTGGTCAACAGACCAATTGAAGCAAGTAATATTCTCTGACGAGTCCAGTTTTTCTCTTTTCCCCACTGCAGGGCGAGTTTATATGTGGATGAAGCCCGGGAAAGCTTTTAATCCTGACTGCCTTCTTCCTACAGTGAAGCACGGATGCTAGTCAGTGATGGTTTGGGAAGATATATCTTCGAATTCTCTTGGTCCAATCGTTGCCCTGCATGGTAGGATCAACAGCAACGAATATCTGAATATTTGGGAAGATCAAGTCCATCCCATGGTCCAGACATTATTCCCTATGGTGAGTGCTTTTTCCAAGACGACAATGCCCCAATACACACCGCTCATGTGGTTAAGAATTGGTATGAAGTACATAGGAGTGAACTACAACACATGGACTGGCCACCACAATCTCCAGATCTTAATATTATTGAGCATTTGTGTTGTGTCTTGGAGCGATAATTTAGAAGTCGTTACCCTCCACCGTCGTGTCTGAAACAGCTGGGGCAGTTATTGCGAGAAGAATTTCTTAAGATTTATCTCAATGAAGTCAGGAAGCTGTATGAATTAAGTTTAAGACGCATCGACGATGTTCAAAAGGAGGAAAGGAGGACCAACTCATTAAATAAATATTCATTGAATTTAACACGTGTTCCAATCATTTTGTCCAACCCCTGTATATATATATATATATATATATATATATATATATATATATATATATATATATATATATATATATATATATATATTTGTTTTGCTGCGCGACGGCTACGCGTGCGCACTTGGGCAGTAATGCGTCCACTGTGGCTAAAAAAACATTGTGATATGCAGTTTCGACGAGGCTGGTTGCATCCGACTACCTGGTTCTTGGTCGATCAAGGGCCGCCTCTGTCGTGCCTGCCCGCTGGGCGCTGTCTTCTTCCGCCGGAGCCAAACATAGGAATCTTATATGGCCCATGATGTTGGCATGGTCCGCCCTTGGGATCTTGCTGTTGGTTGCATTTGGCTTGGAACCTCATCCAAGACCTTACCGCCTTGAGTGACCCTACCAGGGGTTTGAAACTCCCGACGGCATCGCTCTTGAAATCATTGGAACACTTGAGCCCTTCCAAACCCTTCAATACTCTTTTTTATAATTTCTTATTTGCATCATCTCAAGGGCATTACAGCAGGAAACGTCATATATATATATATATATATATATATATATATATATATATATATATATATATATATATATATATATATATATATATATATATATATATATATATATATATATATATTTGTTGGTTGAATCCAGGCCTTAAGGGTTAGTTTAGAGTTGCAACAAAACGATCCAGCTCTTATTTGCAGACACTAGCTTTATACTTGGTACAATATTTATTATGGCATTTCCAAGCAGAGCCATCATTATATTTGTCATGCCTCTTCCAGTTTATTTCAATATCACAAGAGGAAAATTTCACTTCACTTTTAAACATTCTACCTTGCTTAAGCCATTAATAACTGTCAGAGAATCGTCAGTTAGCAAAACAGTCTTGAAATTATCACCTTTAAGGCTGTTCTTGATTATAAATACATGATCAAAATTTTAGTAAAGACTAGGAGAAGGAAAACTACAAATAATACACCAAACCTAAGACCCCAACGGCGAACCTATCTGGTACTGGCGGGCAGACGGGATAAAGGCGGCCCTTGACATACTAAGAACCCGGCAGCTCGCTGCAGCCAGCATCACTAAAACTGCACGTCTCATCCTTATTGAGCCGTGGTGGACATGCCAATGGTCAAGTGAGTGCGCGTGGCCGTCGCGCAGCCATGATCTCCCAAAACAAGATACTTAGCTACTGGCTTCTCGTCAGCATTTGATGATGGAAGCAATGCTCGGGCACGAGCTGGTGCCGACGACGACCTGTCAAAATTGCTAAACATTTTAATTCAACCTTAAAAATCGATCTATTTTTTTTTTAAATGGATAATGCGAAGTTGCTTCAGTTTTATTAGGTTGGCCAGAAAGTCCTGAATCACTTAGAAAGCGGAAAAAAAACAACAAAATTTCATGGAGCAAAATAACATTTATTCTTCAAAATAAATTCCATCATTCTCTACGATCTTGTTCCAGCTATCAGCCAACATCCCAATCTGTCCCAGATACCAGGTTGATGGTCGGCCGGAACGTGGTTGATCATCAAGGGTGAGATTCCCAGAGTTGAAACAAACGTCTGTACCACATCGAGGCCTTCGCCTGACTGACTGCCTTCTCCTTCAGTATCGCAAATTCTCTTCACACCAACTCTTGTAGAAAATTTTCGCTTGTAACAACAGTAGCAATTCAAAACTCTGATTCCACTTTCTTGCAAACTCATTTTTGCACAAAGAGAAATAAACTGCACAGGAGCACAAACAGCAGCAGCCTACGGAGGGTGTTGTACCATAATTTTTTTTTGTTTTCTTTTCGCTTCTTAAGTGAGCCAGGACCTTATGGCCAATCATATACATAGATTCAATTTTCGTAACTTTGCGTTACCTTTGCTGCTTTTGTAATGTTGCACGTTTTTTCTTAATGATTTTTTACGCTATGAATATTTTGAGACGAGGGTTGTGTAAAACGAGTTAAAATATAGGAACATATGAGGAACTTTCCCCTAGGCTAGATCCTATCCCCAAACCTACCTTGGAGGGGGATCTTCATATGATCAGGGAAAGGATTAGTTAACGGCTATTACACAATATATCCTCTACTTTCTCTATATCCAGACTAATATAACAGACGCCGCTTTTAATAACATAATGAAAAGGTTTAGTTATCAAACACATTCATAGAAGAAAAAACCCGACACAATTAATACCAACCTTATCCATCTTCCCCTCGCGATAATGAGATGAGGTCGATGTTATCACAAGCCGCTTCGTTAATTGCTCGCTAGAAGAAGGACCTTTCGTTAGCCTAGTGGATCAAGTTTTGGATTTCCAATGTCAAGGTAACAGATTCGATATCAGCCAGAGGGGACAGAGAAAAGAATTCAGCGTACGTGAAGGAGCTGGCCACTTATTGGGGGGTGCGCTGAGCCGAGCGCAACCACAGGTAGCCCTACCCACAGACGACATCACGGACATAGCCAATCACAACAAGGCCACCTTTTCTCCTTCATCCCTCCGCACATGGCATATCACTCTTCCGTTGAGACCTCATCCTTTCCTCGGTCACGAAGAGTTCTGTTTTACCCCCCCCCTCATCCTCTAACGAGGAAAGTCCATAGGCCACTCAGGCTTGCCAGCAATTGTCATTCTGATCTTTATGTAAATTTCAAAATCAGGCAGGGAGGGGACGATAAGAAAATAGAGATGACTGTATTAACCCGAAAAAAAGTTGTTATTATGTTATTCATCATCTTATTCTTGTTCTATAAATATACACTGAAGTGCCCCAAGACAAGAGATAGCAGTATGTAAATGTAATGGTGGACAGTACCACCGTACCGTGACCTCATGGAAATTCCTAGTCTTGTATCAGTTTTGATTTGGCATTTCTTAGGTCACTGTGAACACTAGCTAGGTTGCTCATGGCAAAGCGATGTGAAGTATCCAAGTCTGAACGGGACAGGTTAGTGGGTGCCAGACGGATGGGGCATTCCATTTCTTAAACTCTGCGATCATTCAACATCCCTTGATTGACGGTGTACCGAGAATATATCATGGAAGGCATTACCACCCTCCACTGTAGATATCGCAGTGGTCGACCAAGGGAACCTTAATGATCGGGGACATTGTAACTTAAAGAGAGACAACACTGATTCAAAGGGCATCCACATTCCAAGCGAGAGGGATCAGACTCTTATCCATTAGGTGAGTGCAGCGTTATTTACCTTCCACGGGATATGGGAACAGAAGACCCACCATTGTGTCCGTTAACACCAGAGAACCGGGAAGAGCATCGCACCTTGGCTAGTGACGTCGTTAATTGCACCCTGGGGGATTGACAATATGTTGCGCGGTCCGATAATAATAATAGAGGTTTTAGATGGCACTCTTCAAGACCTTGAAGCCTTCGCAGGGCGCCTGTCCCTCAACTAGGAAAAGGCCTGACAGAAGAAGTGAGTTTTCAGAGCCCGCTTGAAAGCGCCAGTTGAGGAAGAGAAGGGTATGCCAGGGGCAGACTATTCCACAGCTTATGGGCAACTACAGAAAAGGCACAATCCTTAATGCAACAGAGAAGTAAGCGAAGAACCGAAAACATGAGGGCACTTCCCGATCGAAGGGGTCTTTGTTGTCTGGACATAGCCAGTGAGGAGGAAAGGTAAAAGGGGAGTTGCGGTGTTTAGGATTTTAAATGTGAGAACCACTTTAAAAGTAATTCGAAATCTCATGGGAAGTCAGTGCAGTTCACGAAGCATGGGTGTGGCACGAGAGACCGTCTCTCACGGTTTCATAGTTTCGGGCACATGGTAGGTCTCGGTTGTGGTGCAGACTCCATGAGGCCACGAGTCCCAGTTGTTAACAAGGCACTGTGCAGGCTGGTGGTATTTCCATTCTGGTGTTTACTGTGTTGACATGGCAGGGGATGGATCCGCTTGTTCACCTAAACACCTCAATGACCGCTGATCTCTATATTGCCTTGCTTGGCGAACAGATACATCGATTGATCGACTTCATATACCCCCCAAACATGGGCTATTCCGGTACGATGACACTGGTCAACAACTAAAATGCTCCTGAGACCAGAGTAGTAATTTATAACTAAGTTTAGGTCACTGATAATGAATATTATGGTTAAAATTGCTTGTTAGCTCTATATTTCGAGATAAGCCTACGTGTCACAAGTTCTAACAAGTTTGCGGCAGTGTGTTTCTTACCACACTTACAGTCTCACTGCCCTTCAGTATTGTTCCAGCAGTCATAGAAGGTGGTTGTGCTATGCAAGTTTGCATTTTGAGGTGAAAGGTAGGTGATTTTCCAGGTCAAACGCTTTTTAAACTTATAAAATATATTCATTTAGCAAGCTATTGATACGTATGTGAGGCATTTTATATTAATTTTATTTTCTTACTGAATGATATATGTAAATACTTCTGATAAGCTGTCA
Source organism: Ceratothoa steindachneri (assembly GCA_963969495.1). Classification (NCBI taxonomy): domain Eukaryota; kingdom Metazoa; phylum Arthropoda; class Malacostraca; order Isopoda; family Cymothoidae; genus Ceratothoa; species Ceratothoa steindachneri. The sequence goes on along the minus strand of OZ018320.1, from coordinate 177,574,925 downwards.
TGCTCTGTATTATAATGATAAATTTATGAATAGATTTTCTGTTTATTATCTAATTGTTTGTTGTTTTTCTTTCAGATGCCTCGTACTTGTGTGAATATGGCAGACAATTTCTGTTACATATGTGGTGGGGTGACCGTTGTATAACAGTAGCGCCGTATAACTGCTATGGTTAGAAAGGCATATCACTTTATGTTTGATGCAAGATTGGTGACCAGGATAAGAACATGCCGCAACACTTGTGTTACTAACCTTCGCCAATGGCTGAACGGGAAGAGAAAGAAATGCCTTTTGCCGTGCTAATGACGTGGCGGGAGCCAACAGACCATACCAACAATTGTTATTTCTGCATGGTGCCTGCAGTACAAAAGGGCTTGTCAAAGAAGAAAAAAGGAGTCCATTGAATATCCAAACATTCCATCAACTATTCGTTTAGTTCCACATGGAGAAGGTCTACCTGCTAAAGATGCATCAACTTCGATATTCTTCGAGTCAGATGAGGAAAGTAGTGAGGAGAAAGCAGAGAAGGATGACAGTGCTGGATTACAGAGTGACCCAAATTTTGATGAAGCACGCTCCTCTAGGCTATATCTCATAACCCAAGGAGAACTCCATGAGCTTGTCAGGGATCTGCAACTACCCAAGAATAAGGCAGAGCTGCTGGGCTCTCGTCTTCAACAGTGGAATCTCGTAGCAGCTGATGTGAAAATTTCAAAATTTCGTGACCGTCAGCAGCAGTTCAACGATTTCTTCGAAATGGAAGGTGACCTGCAACAATATTAATAGTCTGATGGAAGCACTTTCCATCGAATACAAACCCAGGCACTGGAGGCTGTTCATTGATTCATCAAATACTAGTCTGAAAGGTGTCTTGCTGCACAACGGCAATAGTGAACCATCAGTTCCTGTGGGCTATGTACCGCACATGAAAGAAACCTATGAGAATATGTTGCAATGCATAAAATATGATGAACATCAATGGCAGCTCTGTGGTAACTTAAAGGTTGTTGCTCTTGTGATGTGCTTGCAGGGCGGATACACCAAGTACTGCTGCTTTATGTGTGAATGGGACAGCCAAGCAAGAGGTTACTACTACAGTATATCAGGAGAGACTGGCCACATCGTCAATCATTGGAGCCTGGGATGAAAAATGTTCAACTTTTGCTACCGCCACTACACATAAAACTCGGGCTCATGAAAAACTTTGTAAAAGCTATGGACAAATTTGGTCTGGGATTCAACTATGTAACATCAAACTTGCCCTCACTGAGTGACGCTAAGATAAAAGAGGGAGTTTTCATTGGTCCTCAGATTCGAGAGCTTCTTAAGGATGGTGAATTTTAATCAGCCCTTCATGAGGTGGAGAAAGCTGCTTGGAAAGTATTCAAGTTAGTGGCGAAAGGATTTCTCAGAAGCAGAAAGGAAGGAAACTATGAAGAATTGGTGGAAAACCTCATCAAGACCTACAAGAACATAGGATGTAACATGTTACTTAAAAGCCACTTTTTGACTCGCATTTATATTTTTTTTTTCCATCTAACTGTAGAGCAGTTAGTGAGGAACATAGTGAAAGGTTTCACCAAGATATTCAACCATGGAAAAGCGGTACCAGGGTAAATGGAGCTCAACAATGCTTGCAGACTATTGCTAGACATTGGCATGAGATGATTCTTCAGCCCACTATAAGCGTCAAGCAAAAATGAAGAGAGTGGATATGGATTAGAGTTTAAAATATAATGACAAACTGTACGTTATAATAAAATAATAAAATATTAAATGCTGCATATCCTTAAACCTATACTCAATAGGCATTTTTCAAGGTGATATTTGGATTCAGTGCATGAAAATACATAAGAATTAACTAATCTCATTTAAGAAGCACACAACTTTTCAAAAATTGTTGACCAGTGATAATGTACCCTGTCATCAGGCACAAGTTGCTTAAATTTGGTTTGAGGAGCATTTAAGAGGTTTTCAATGAATAGTGCAGCCACCACCTTCACCTGACATAAACCCAATCGAGCATAAATGGGACCTGATGGCAAGGTGTATTCGCACTCAAGATCCAACCCCTACCTCTCTCCAAAGATCTTCCGTTCAACGTGGAATTAATGGATGCCTCGTCGAGTAGCTGCGATTCGCAGAGTTAGAAGGGATCTTACACGATATCTATCTCATGACCTTCGACAGCATATATGTATGTATTTATCTTCAGACTCTTTAAGAGTAGTTAAGCCCCCTTGAAAGCGCTAACCATTTCTCTAAGACTATTCAAGGTACTGAAACGAAATTTTCTTGAGAGATACTGAATCCGTTGACACTGGTGACTTGCATACCAGGTTATGTACGTCAGTTCTCCTTCACGCGTGTCCTCCCTTCTGTTCCTCATCTATCAGATCTCTATTCATCACCTTCCCTACCGCCCTCTCACACTAATGGGATTAGGACGAGGTTAGCACCGGCTAATCCCTTAATTTCGAGCTATAAACGTCTTAATGAGTTCGCGAGTTATTCATACGTGACCTTATTCCCGTCTTTCTTTTGAACTTTTCACTCTTTGACCTTTTTAAAGTGAGTTTCTGGTCCACACTCCACTGAAGGGGTTACGAGTCGCTCTTCCTTGAGGGAGGAGATTTCTTACCGTTCTTCCACCCTACATCCCTATCCAACGGAGCGCTTCTTTTTTGCCCAAGAGCTTGCAAGTGAATGTGATACTGATCTTTATGTGAATTTCATGTATGGTTGGGGAACTTTGCCCCAGATTGAAAGGCCCCGGCAAAACGCCAGGGCCTTGTGTATTGTTGATCTCCTTTCTCCTTTTATTTATTCTCTTTTGCTTCTTCCTTTTCTTCTATTTTTCTTTATTACACCACCTGCTTTTGCTCTGTTTTCTTCTTGTTATTTTTCGTATTATCCTTCTTTTGTTGTTCTTTCTTTTCTTTTTTTCTTGTTGATTTTTTTTCTTTACTTTTCTTCTTCTTCTTCTTCTTTAGTGTGCCTATTCCTCCATTATCTATCTCTCTTACTCTGATATTTTCTAGGAGTAGAAGCCCTCTCCTCTCCCCTCGCGAGAGCACGCACCTTATTCTTCTATTGTTTGCTCTCTTCTCCAACTCGCCTCTGCCCTCGCAGAAGAGCGCCATGGACAAAATACTTGGACTCCAGAGGCACTGACTCACAGGTCCTGATTAGTGACCGAATCATCATTCATTGCTGCAGTCAGTTACTGAAATCTGAAGGAGAGACGAAAGAAGGCCTGAATAAATAGAATTAATATTAAAAGTGATAAAGATTAAAGCGGAGAAAATTCGTAATAACAAAGCTTCACGCAAACAACCACACAAGGTACGAACTTGAACTTATAAAGGTGTAATTATAAATGAAAGTGATATACAATACACACTTGTATAAGAACTGCAGAGACGGAGGAGATGTATGCATATAGAATATGAGTATGTCATACGAGTATGTGCCTACGTATTATGTATATTAAATATGTGCAGTTATGCCATATATTGTGTGGTTGTGTAACCTAGTAGGAAATACAGCTATGGTAGTTATTTCCATATAGAGAAGAATTATGGTCCTGTAAAAATTAAGGGCCATTTAGGAACCACAAACTTCAACAGATCTATTCAAAGAAAACCTTAAAAACAGCCCAGACTTAATAAGGTAAATTGCTGCCTCACGAGGAAGGTTCAAATGAGCTTAGGCGGGCTTAAGTGAGCTCATCTAGTGACTGCCTACTAGAGTAAAAGTCGCCGGAATCAGGTTACAGCCTAATAGTAGGCTAGATTAAAAAACAAACAAAAAAATGTATAAAACGTCCCCAAACAAAATACAAAACAAAAACAAAGGCAAATAAACAATTAAAAAAATAAAAGAAGCAAAAAAGCATGTCCAGGAACATGCGACCTACAACAAAGAGAGTCAAATAAAATGGAGGAGGCCATCCTCCTCCAAAAAGTCAGATACTCCACAGGTCTGTTTACATGAACCCATCCCGATTGCAAGAGACAAGCGGTAGCGATCCCGCTCGTCACGATACCAGAGCAGATAACTTGCGCGAAGATCACCCAGACTGGGACATTCAACAAGAATGTCCAGAAACAGTTTTGGGGACATTGCAGTCGTCGCAATAAAGTACAGGTGAGCGCTTCATCAAATGACGGTGCGTCCCGCGAGTGTCCAATTCAAAGACGACAAAAAGCAGCCTGAAACCGCCCCGTCATTGCGGGGTAGGTCCATTGGAACAGTCACGGTGTAATGGCCGTCTGCAATCTTCTTCGCCAAACAGATCGGTGGATGGCCTGATTCCTACCATGTGATCGGTGAGAGGAAGAGCGGAACACTGGCCTGGTGGCCCACTCCTCGCGGACTCTTTTGACCCCTCATCGGCGCGCTCATTCCCATCAATTCCCACATGTCCAGAGAGTCAGCAGAAGACAATCTCGACATCCACCCCGCTCACCAAAACTGTGGCGCCACATATAGCATGAACCATGGGGTGTGGAGATTCCAATGCTCCGAGAGCACTCAGGGCACTTTGTGAGTCACTCAAGATCACAATCCGGTCTCTAAATCGGGCATGGCGCGTTATCTCATGTACCGAGCGGTGTATTGCAACCTGCTCTGGCGATAAGACAGACCCATCGCCTGGCAGAGCCCTGCTGACTTCAAGCAGAGATGATACGGCGTGAAAACAGACCCCCTCTTGGGACTTGGAGCCATCCGTATACACTGGCACGGTTCCAGCGTGACACGAAGTGTGCTCTAAAAAGACCAAACACAATACTATCGCTGCTGTGGAAACTTTGGGGGCAGAGGCGTGGCGACAAATAGTCAAAGGTGGTACCCTCCAGGATAGTTTCACCGTCAAAACCAGAGGCGCTACTGGCCCGAGAGCTATACTGAGCTCTCGGAGGAGTTTCCTAGCGTCAGCCCAAAGTACTTAGGGTATGACTGGCGTCTCTCGGCGGCATAGGCACCATCGAGGTCGGTTGTGGATGCCGTGAGAGCCGTCGGCAACTAAGAGACGAGCCAGGCTCGCGGATACAGAGGCATAATGCACTTTATACGGCGCAGAGTGACTGGAATCTCTCTAGCATCGACAAGTAGGCTTTCAATGGGAGACGTACGAAAAGCACTGGTGGTCACGCAAAAAGCGGTGTGATGGATTGATCGAGTCCACCTTCCGCAATACACGCTCGGCTGCGGATGCATAAAACTCGCATCCATATTTAAGCTTCGAACAAACATAGGATCGATAGGAAAGTAAGAAAGTAGCCCTATCAGCATCCCAGGGGCTGAACGTCACGGACGATGAATGTCCATGGCGCGAGTACAAGAGATCGTATATGATACTTCCAGGTGAGGTGTCGGACGAAAACGAGACCAAGGAAACAGTGAAAATTCACCACTTCCTAGCAAACCCCGTTTAGAAACAAGTCTGGGTCGGAGTGGAGCAAAGGATGGCTGCAAAGGTGCGCCATCTTATTCTTGACCAAGCAAAAGCAAAACCTATGCGCTTCGGCATAGCGGGAGACGTGGTTCAATGTCTCTTGTAGTCGGAGCTCTAGAATTTGCATCTGGGCCGTGCCAAAGGAGATCTAAAGGTAGTCCGCGTATAGCGTAGCGAAAACATCTTCCGACAGCACCGAGGACACTTCCATTCGTAACACCCTCTTTCTGCTCTATGTAGCCAGAGAGGGCTCGTCCCCCAACCGTGCGCGGAATCGAAGATCTCGCAAAAACTCCGAAATAAAGATTAGGAGGCATCCCTTGGTCACAATCATGTGGAGACTCTCCATGTTACCGCATCGCCATGCAGTATCATAAGCCTTTTCCAGATCAAGATCACCGTGCTGTAATGCTGTCTATAAGGAAGGCCTCATGGACGGCTTTTTTAGTCGGAGCAAAGCAAAGCATAAGACTGGTGGTATCCGCTGTCAAGGAAGAATGCTATTCTAACATTTACCAATTTTTCTATTAACTTGCACACGCAGGAGGTTAGAGAGATCAGGCAGAAACCAGCCAAAGTAGAGCGATCTCTCCCAGGTTTGCGAATATAGAGCACAAAAGCGATTCACCGGGAGTCTGAGAGGATACCCTCTGCCCAGATCGTTTTGAACATATCTAACAAAAAGGCCATGCCTCGCTCACTTAATCGTCGATGCGTGACATAAGGGAGATCGTTCCAACCACGGCGGTGTCTGCGTAAGAATCGAGAGCGAAACGCAATTCACTCATTGTAAACATCTCTGGAGGTAAAATCCAGTCGGAGTCCTTTAGCGATGACACGATGCGCATTGAATGCTGGTGGAGCAGCATCCCGGATAGAAAATGCGGAGAAAGCGGTCGCCACGGATGTGAGGTCCGAGATTGCTGTCCCCTTTTTCTAAAGACGGGAGGGTGGGGGTCCTTGGAGAACTTGCCCCGAATCCTTTTGACTCGCTTCCACACCTCTACTAAAGGGGTCTTCCCGTTGAATAAAGACACGCATGGCCGTCAGAAAGAGCTTCGAAATATACTGGAACCTAGACCAAGCTTGAAGAAATTTACCGACAATGAAATCGTTTGGCGTCGCTTTTAGGTATATAGGCCTAACCCATCTTTTTGAGAGCCGTCTCATACTGGGCTCATCAGTACGGAAGCCGCCGTTGGGAAAAACAGCCAGAAGTTTTCGGAATAGTAGTTATGCCCACACCATTACTGCTACCGGACAGAGAAATCAGTCATTCCCTGAAATTCGGACCACCACACTCACGCTAAGCACAAGGGGGGGGGGGAGGCAGGAGTCCAGAAAATGATATTTGAATCTGAAAGTCATCAATGCCATGGAGGTTTTTGACTACCTTCCACCCAAAATAAGGCTGTGCATCAGGAGAGCACAATGATAGTTTAAGACAGGAAATGAAGGGGTTCTCGTGCAGTGATGCGTAAATTCATCCGACTTGGAGTGAAATTTAAGAAAGCCGCACTGTGCAAAAGACAGGTGGCATCCGCAGTCCAGGAAAAGGCAATTTTAACTCGTCAACCAGGTCAACAAAGACCTGACTCCTGGGATTGATCGAGTCGTCTTCCCAGAGAGGGTATCTACCGTTTAAACCTCCGAGCAAGAGAAAGTGTCTCGACAACCGTGCCAAGGTACGGCGGAAGTCTCCAGTATCGAAGTTGGCTGACGGTAGAATATACGCAGAAATAACAGTATACCTTCTATTCAGGTGCAGATGCACTGATACTGCATGAAAGGATGTATTTAAAGCACCACGTTGTGGTGAGGTCGAAAAACTCTTATATTATGGGAAGGTGGGCAGGGGGCACGCGCCCATCATGCTCCCCCCCCCTCAAAAAAATCTTACGGGAAACAAAAGGATACTATCCTCCACAGCTCCTCCCAGTTGGCCCGGAGTTCGCGGCAATTCCATTGAAAAAATATACCCTCAAGGCCTAACTCGGAGGAGATGCGAGGGCCCTCTTCGAAGAGAAAACTCTCACGGGAATGGCCGCACTCTTCCATTAGGCAGAACTATGGATGTTGTTGGCCTAACATTGCACTGAAGGCGCTGTAGACTTTGAGGAGTTATCAGTGGAGGTTAGGCTTGCCATGCGAGTCTTTTTCTCTCTCCGCCTCGGGCTGTCCATCTATCGGAAGACGGCCTCACGACCACCTTCAAGGCTGTTGCCTCTTGTGAGTCTAACTACTCGTTACAGGCACACAGCTGTTTCGAAGGCTCGAAAACGCCTGTAGTTTCTCAATGAAGGGACCCGACGTAATCGAGGCTCCGTTTAGCGCACTTGCGAATTTGGTCTGTATCTGCGACACCCATCTGAGGGCGCATCGGGGCCGGACGGGCCTACCTTGGCCAGGTCGTTTGCCAAAGCGTCAGCGGACCCGTCGATCCGGACTCTCCCCGCGGAGGGAGAGGATAATTTAGTCTTGTTCTTACTTCTTTTCTGTTGGGGAGAGGGCAGTGGGGAATAAACCCGCTTCCCTCCACCGCCGGAAGGAGCCCTTAAGCAGAATGGACCAGCCTCAGCAGGATCCTTCTCTGTCAGAGGGGCACCAGCCAGGGAAGGAAGTCCCTCCTCTCATTGTGAGTCCTCGAGGACCCTAACCGTATGAGGAGAAGTTTGAACAGGGGCGGAGTCAGGTTCGGTGTTTGGCACCGAGCCTGGATTTGACCCCTTGGGAGATCTTGCCGTCTAAGGATAAATCCCGTCCAGGACCATGTCCATCTCAGGGCGGCCTCATGTGGTTATTCTCCCTCCCCCAATGCATCACGGATCCCATTGGAGGTATCTTCCGTCGGAATCAAGCCTTAGGCCGGCGAACCGCTCTCCATCGGATGAGAGAAGAGAGCAGTCACGCCAACTACCCGCAATATCAAGATTCATGATTGCAGGACTGCAGGGGGCCGAGCCCGACGCGCCCCGCTTTACCTTGTCTCCACCCTACGGCGGTTGCCCTCATGTAAAATATATACTATGACCTCCTTAAGAGTTGGGAAGTTAAGAGAAAAGTCTCCATAGGATCAGAAATTCCTGAATGTGATCATTTACACATAACCGGTCCAGCTCCAGCGTTGATGGGCTTTATAAACCCTGCTCGCTATTCGGGCTGTGGATACGAGAGCAGGTACGGAAAAGGGTAGGTGGATGTGTAATAAATAGAATTAGAGGTAGATGGGTTCACTAACAAGTAGGGTGCGTGATCACCTATTATTATCATACCCTTTAGAATAGTAGGGATTATGTAAATTCATATGGGGTTAAATGAACTTACATTGGGTTAGGTGAGCTAATATTAGAATAGTAGGGATTAGATGGCTAGGTATAGGGTTAAGTTAGCTTAGGTGGAGTTTGGTAGCCACATATTTGAAGAGTAGGGATCAGGTAACTTTATATGGGGTTAAATGAGCTCAAATTGGGGTTGGTGAAGTTAGGAGAGCTGATATTGGAACAATAGAGATTAGGTAAATTTATATGGGGTTAAATGAGCTTAACTAAGGTTAAGTAGCTGATATTGAGAAGGTAGGGATAGGGAACTTTATATGGGGTTAAATGAGCTTTAGTGTGGTTAATTAGGTTAGGTGGGTTATTATTGAAATATTAGTGATTTATTAAGTTTATATGGGGTTACATGATCTTAAGTTATGTTAAGTGAGCTGTTATTGGAAGAGGAGGGGTTAGCTAACTTTATATGGGGTTAAATGAACTTAACAGGGTTTAACTGAGGTTGGGTAAGCTGAAATTGGAATATTAGGGATTAGGTAACAAATGAACCTACAAAAAATAAAATAGTGTGTATAAAACAGACGTCCAGGGAAAATGAATACAATTGCACTAAATGTACAAAGTGACTAGAAAAGTTGCTAGTGAGAATGATCCCCCAACGGAAGAAATCTATAAATACTAAATTTCTAGACTATGACAACAAAAAAAGACCAATTAAATATTAGAAATTATATGAACATCGAATTCTGAAATGTAGAGACAAACGAAGGAAAAAGGTTGGATAGAAAAAAAAATCAAAATCGTTTACAAATACTAATAAATACAGTAGCAAACCTCTCTACCAAATAAAAACTTGTACAAAGAGCACAGACCCACAAACGTGCGAACCGCCATAATCTTGGTGAGACTTTTGCATTAATTAATTTCTTTAATGTTACTTTTTATTATTTATTTTCACCTATTTTTATTCTTCGTGTGTCTATCGTCAGGGTTTTCTATTTTCCAAAATGAGACCTTAGACCCTAAGCCGATCTGATTCCATATAAACCCATTTGAACCCAAAAGTCCTTTAAAAAGATCTAGTGATAGGTTCGACCTTCAAAAATTCCATTTGTCAACCATGATTAGGATTATCGACAGGATTCTAGGAATTTCTGGATAAGGTAAAGGTCAATGAGAGAGAATATTAGCTTACACCAGGATTCGAACTAGTGACCTCTCTTGTGAAACAGCTCGGGCGTTACCACTAGTATCAGGTTTAGTTTCTTTAGGTCAATGGTGAGTAGCAACGCCCACGGGCATGATACCAAAGTCAGTGTTTGGAAAGGTACATGTCTGAGTTTAGTTGGGTTAATGAATGGACTGATCTTGTACCTCTTGATTCGTGTGTGGTTCCTGTGAGTTTGTATACTATTCCATGTGTACACAACCACTCGTAGTCTGTTTTCGAGAAGGAATATGTAATACAATGAAGAAATAGAATATGAAAATGAATAAAAAAGATCGAAGATGACATGGATCGTTTTAGCAAATCTTGTTAGCCCTTATCTTTACGTACGAACTTGTTCGTACTAGTGATTTATATGGTGAATTTCTATTTACTTATAAGTAGAGAGTAGAATTGTATAAAGCAACTTCACTTTCCTAGTTACGGAACATGAACCATATAGAGAATATAATAAGGATATTGTTAAACAAGACTTGAAATAAGTTATTTAAATCAACAACACGGAAATATTTAACGCAAGCTAAAATTTAAGTAAGATTTCATTGTATATGCGGGTAAGTTACTAATTCTAAAGCAACATACTCGTAAGCTTAATCTGCTAAATCCTAATTACCGCAAAATTGATTTCATACTCTATGTATATAATTCATCAAGTTGTTTTGGCCAAATCTGACATTTCTCTTTACTTTTTTCTTGCTTCTACTAATTACATAAGAATAAATATGACGCTCCTTAGATCAACAAATCCTTTTAACGGTCTGGTTAGGTGGATCAAACAAGGCCCAGGTCAAATCAAATGCGAATGGAAAAACAAGGACGTCTGTCCAATCGCTTCGGGACCCAGAAATATAACTTAACCGACTCCATTTTCGCTTTGGGCAATAAATTATACAAAAATGGAAAAGTTTACCTTTACGGAATTTCTATACAAATGTCTTCGTCTCACTACGATGATCCGGGCCGTTGTGACTCCCTTGGTAGAGGAATTTCATTTAATTCACTTTATTTAATTTCTAGTCCTCGAGTATCATAACCAGGCTAAACAATTAACAATCAGTTTATTCAAGGTACAGCTGGCAAAAGTGAAAGGGGATAAAATTCACTCTAAGGTCTTCAGAAAATCCTTGGATAGACTTCAGTCTTCGCTAATACTTGGCCGGAGCACCCTGCGTCTGAAACCAAAGAAGAGGATATTGAAAGAAGTCCATCAAAGAAACTGTTCAACTGAAAGTTGAAGTACTATTATAGTTTATTTACTACATAGGGTTCAAAAGAGATGGTAGCTGTTTTAGCCTGTTTATGTGGGCGTTTATGCATAGATAAATAGGGTTAAGTACTTGGTTGCATTGGGTTCAAGCTCACTTACTTATGACCGTTCCCTTTTTCGTCTCAGCAGAGAGACTGAGGTGAAAGCAATGGTGGAACCCGCAAACGCACGTGTATATAAAACAAATTCTCAGAGACAAGACGTACAGAGCCGCCATTAAAGGAACCAGTATATATGCATATACATATAGGTTCAAGGTTAGGAAGGAGGCCTTTCTAATTCTCAAGGACTAACTAGTTACTGAAGTGGCGTTAACTCAACCTTTCTTTACGTAATTTGCAGCAAAAGTTTAAATACAGCTCACTGATGTAGATATTTTAATTATTTATTCATTAATATTCAATTAAATTTTGTGATTAAGCATAGGTTGACTATTCGTTCAGGGGTAATAGAAAATGCAATATAATGTCCCAACACCGAAAAATCTGATTTCGGCAATCTTAAAAAAAATAACATAGCAAAAAAGTTTAGGGAAATAATAATTTATTGCAAGGTTTTTGCTAGCAATTAGAGCTGAGTTATCGTTGGTATTAGTTTTTTAATAGTTTGCAGCATTATTCCCTAGAAAATTTACTTCATTCCTCTTACTAGTCTTTGTTCGATGGTTTTCCTTGATGGTTCGCTTATTTTACTTGAAACCATATATTCTCCAGGGGTTTCATTCAGGGTTAGGTTTTGTGATGCCCATTTTAAAAGATTAATTTTGAATTCTCCCATGCAAAAATGCCCGATCAAACAACATTTTCTTTGCTAATTGAAGGTTTCTTTTAAAATAGCCCTAAGTCCTTTTTTTCCTCATTATTTCATTTTTCAGCAATGCAATCACCATTAGTATATACTTTTTCCATGTCATTAAGTATGTATTTCTTTAAAAAAAAACAAAAAAAAAACAGAAACAGGTTTGCGACGAACGTGTTTTCTCTGCAATCATGCCTAAATAATTATATTTCTCTTTCGCCACTGCGTAATGACTTCTTCCAATGTTTCATCACTGCGAGCGCGCTCTTTTTCAATCGTAATCCTTGATGCAACGCGTTAGTCGGGGACGATATTTTTGTGTAGTAATTACTCTTTACTACTCTCTCTGAAACATTAACTCCAGTGTAGCAAAACCTTTAGATATTTTTAGTAGATTGTGGGACAATATATATATATATATATATATATATATATATATATATATATATATATATATATATATATATATATATATATATATATATATCCAGGCAATGGCTTCGCCATTCCCTCTACGGGGGAAGGAGGAGAGATTGCGCTTTGCTACTAATAATAAAATCTAAAAAAAGCAGCCACGGTTAAATTTTTATCTATTTTCTGAACTTCACCGTTTGCAATTTTTTGAGTTTTAAAAATTTCCCAAAATTTCGATACATATATTTATTTCTGAACTTCACCATTTATTATAAAAGAATTATTAGAAATAACTTTGATAAAAAACATAAGTCATAACCAAACTAAGATGAAATTATTATTCAAATACTCAAAAAAATCCCATCCTTTACCGAGAAGACAGAAATAACGCCAGGGGGAAAAAGGTTTTTGAAAATTCCTGGCCGGGACTCGAACCCGGGTCTGCTGATTGCTGGTCAGATGCTTTACAGCTAAGCTACCAGGCGCAGTACCGGTATTTCGCCCAAAGCGTTGCCCCATCAAACACAGTATATCCCTAAGCTAAGAACCTCCAAGGAGGTATAAAAATTCCTTGGAGGTTCCTAGCTTAAGGTTGTTGACTTTTGGGGGAAGGCCGGCCTTCTCCCTATTATTTAAGCAAGGTTTGTTTTGTCTTGTTTTTTGCATTTGTTTTTTTTTGTTTGTTTTTTTCCTTTAGTTGCACACTCCTGCGCCGGGGGGACCTCTTCCCGACGCACCAGCTTGCTTCCTTTCCCCCTTTTTGGGGTGTTGTTTTTTTTCTCTTTAATTTTATTTTAAAGTAGCCTAGAACTAGGCCAGTTTTAATACGGCGACTAATGCCCAAGTAGGCAGTCGCCAGATGAGCTCTTAAAAAAAAATCAAAAAATCCTAGCTTAAGGAATCACGCATTGTGTGAACTTGTGAACACACACAAACACATATTTATTCTAGTCCCTGTACCTTTTTACTTAAACACCTGTTGATCCATGGTTCCGGTAAATAGATTTTGAATTTGCACTTTTATGGACTTGTTGGGAAGGTTTCATTTTTTTTTTCTGGAATTTGTCGGTAAAGGTTTACAAAATTGTTACAGTGTCAAACTTATTTGTGGAAGCCTTTCAGCCTGGTTTCCCTGGCATAATTTTATTCACCCATCCGGGGACTGCTTACAACGGCATAAGGCACCGTAATTATCTTATAGCCATATGCTAGGCTAAATTAAGAAAACCCCCACAAAACCAACAAAGATAAACAAAGCAAAAAGCAATATGAAGGAGGAAGCATACCCTGGCCTCCCCCGGCGCAGGAACATGCGACTTACAAATAAGTCAAATAAAGTGGAAGAGGACATCCTCCCCCAAAAGTTCAGATAGTCCCCAAGTCTGTCTGCACGAATCTGCCCCGAATACAAGGGATAATCGGTAACGAACCAGTTCGTCCCGGTACTGGGACAGGTAATGTGTGTGAAGATTGCGCCCAGACTGGGGGACAACTCAGTATTCACAGTAGGCGCAGGCCAACGCTCCATCAAATGGAGGTGCGTCCTGCGAGTGTGTCCGTTTCGGAGATGAGAGAAAGCAACCTGAAGCTGTTGCGGCATTGGGGGATTATTAGTATAAGAACCGTAGCGCGTCGGAAGCGCTTTATTCAGAAACTAGTTTTGGACGTGCGTTGACTTCCATCTTTTCTCTGACGATGATATTTGGACTTTTACTAAGCATTACATGCTTCAATTCCCTTCACCAGGAGCTCAAAATACCATCGTCAGACTAAAGATGAAAGTCTCCGCAATTCCGAAACTAGTATCTGAACAAAGCACGTCCCACGTAGTACAGTTCTTATCCTATTGAACCCTCCTGGTTACTAGGAGTCCTCAAGCGGTATCGCCGAACGTGCCTGGTTAAGGATGTTAGTTAGCTGACATTGAAATCCTATTTTCTTTTGGACGGAAAGAATTTCGCCCATCGGATTCTTCCTTTTTTCTTTCATTTTTTATTTGCTTTTCTCTTTCCCCCGGTGTGATTGACATTTTAAAATCCATTCATACGCACACGATTGCATGTGTAGAGGAGCGTTTGGCATTTGTGTAAACGAAGGTAGACCCACAAATATGAAAATATAACGCACATAAAAAAATAGACAAACATGTGAACGAGTAATGAAATTAGCATAAAGATCAGAATGACAAACACTGTTGTGACTGAAGACATCAGGGGTCGGTCCTCATTGGCTGTGTGTATGTGTGGGTCCTATGTGTGTGTTTTTTATACAACCATCGACGACGGAATCCTTTGTGACCCCAGGGGGGTAGGGCACTCATTCTGTGTCAGAGTATGTGGATATGAGTGCCATCTATTATGGGGGCACTAAGCCCCATTGGTAGGGTTCCGGCACATTTTTTTTTTTTTTATTAAGTGGCTATCTGGCGACTGCCGACTTAGGCATAAGTTGCCGTAAACAAACAGCCTAGTTCTAGGCTACTTCAAAATAATTCAACAGGAAACAACAATAAAAAGAAATAACAAAAACAAAGCAATAACAAAAACGATAACAAAAACAACAACAACAACAACAATAAAACCGGGTTAAATGAAAGGGAGAAGGCCGGCCTCCCCCAAAAAGTCAATAAGTCCACCAGTCATGGTGCACGCACTCGTCCCGAGTACAAGGGACAGGCGGTAGCGACCCCGCCCATCCCGGTACCGAGACAGGTATCGTGCGCGAAGATCACCCAGACTGGGACATTCGACAAGAATATGCCGAACAGTCTGGGGGACGACGCAGTCGTTGCAATAGGGCGCATGCGAGCCCTCCATCAAGTAGCGATGCGTCACACGAGTGTGTCCGATTCGAAGACGACAGAAAGCAACCTGAAGCCGCCGCGGCATTGGGGGATAGATCCATGGGAACAGTCGCGGCGCAATGGCACGCAACTTTAAGTTCCCTTCGACCGTCTCCCATCTTCTTTGCCAAGCAGTCCGAAGAGCTGCCCGTATTCCTGCCATGTAGTCGGTGTGAGGAAGAGCGAAACGCTGGTCCGGTCGCAGAGTCCTCGCGGACTCTTTGGCGCCCTCATCGGCGCGCTCATTCCCCGCAATTCCTACATGTCCAGGAACCCAGCAGAAGATAATCTCGACATCTGCCCGGCTCGCCAAAACCGTGGCGTCACGGATATCGCGAACCACGGGATGCGGAGATTCCAATGCCCCGAGAGCACTCAGGGCGCTTTGTGAGTCGCTATAGATCACAATCCGGTCTCCGAACCGGGCACGTCGCGTAATCTCCCGTACCGAGTGGTGTATTGCCACCAGCTCGGCCGTGAAGACAGACGCAGCGCCTGGTAGAGCCCCGCTGACTTCAAACAGAGGGGATACGGCGTGGAAGCCGACCCCCTCTTGGGACTTGGAGCCATCCGTATACACTGGCACGGTTCCAGCGTGACACGATGTGTGCTCCAAAAAGGTCGAACGCAATACTCCCGGCGCAGTACAAGCTTTGGGAGCAGAGGCGTGGCGACAAATAGCCAAATGTGGTACCCTCCAGGGTGGCGTCCTGGGCAAAACCAGGGGCGCCACCGGCCCGAGAGCGATATCTACCTCTCGAAGGAGTTTCCTAGCCAGAAACCCAAAAGGCTTAGGGTATGACTGGCGTCTCTCGACGGCATAGGCACCATCGAGATCAGCTGCGGATGCAGTGAGAGCTGTTGGCGGCTGAGGGAGGCGCCGGGCTCACGCGTACAGTCGAGTGATACACTGCACGCTGCGCAGAGCGAGTGGCATCTCCCCAGCATCGACCAACAGGCTCTCAATGGGGGAAGTGCGGAAGGCACCGGTCGCAAGGCGAAGGCCGGTGTGGTGGATCGAATCCACCTTCCGCAATAAACGCTCGGCTGCGGATGCATAAAACTCGCATCCATAGTCGAGCTTCGAACGAACAAAGGATCGATAAAAAAGTAAGGCAGTAGCCCTATCAGCGCCCCAAGCGCTGAACGTCACGGAACGGAGAATGTCCATGGCGCGGGTACAAGAGACCCTAAGGCTGCGAATATGAGCCTCCCAGGTGAGGCGTCGGTCGAATACAAGACCAAGGAAACGGTGCGACTCAACCACATCCAGGCGCATCCCATTAAGAAACAAATCTGGGTCGGGGTGAAGCCGTGGATGGCGGCAGAAGTGCACCACCTTAGTCTTGGCCAAAGAAAACCGAAACCTGTGCACTTCGGCATAGCGAGAGACGCGGTTCAATGCCTGTTGGAGTCGACGCTCCAGAGTTGGCATCTAGGCCACGCCAAAAGAGATCGAAAGGTCGTCCACGTAGAGCGTAGCGAGAACATCTTCCGAAAGCACCGAGGTGATGCCGTTGATGCTCAGGGCAAAGAGTGTGACACTGAGGACACTTCCCTGCGGGACACCCTCTTCCTGCTCCTTTGGGCCGGAGAGGGCTCCCCCCACACGTACGCGGAATCGACGATCTCGCAAAAATTCAGATATAAAAATTGGGAGGCGTCCCCTCGCCCCCATCGTGTGGAGAGTCTCCATGATACCGTATCGCCATGCGGTATCATAGGCCTTCTCCAGATCGAAAAAGACCGTGGCGTAGTGCTCTCTACGAAGGAAAGCCTCGCAGACGGCATTTTCCAGTCGGAGCAGAGCATCCGACGTGGAGTGGAACTTGCGGAAGCCGCACTGTGCGGAAGACAGATGGCTTCCGCTGTCCAGGAAAAAGGCTAATCTAACATTTACCAATTTCTCCATCAACTTGCACACGCAAGAGGTTAGAGAGATTGGGCGGAAACCGGTGGGAGTAGAGTGATCTCTCCCCGGTTTGCGAAAGGCAAGCACAGTAGCGATTCGCCAGGAGTCTGGGAGAAGACCTTCCACCCAGATCCTGTTGAACAAATCTAACAGAACGGCCATGCCCCGCTCACCTAGATGTCGAAGCATGGCGTACGGGACATCGTCTGGACCATGGGCGGTGTCCGCGCACGAAGCGAGAGCGGAACGCAACTCGCTTACAGTAAACTTGTCGTTGAAGGGTTCTCCGCCTCTGGAGGTAAAGTCCAGCCGGCGGCCTTCCGCGACATCACGACGTGCATTGAATGCTGGCAGAGCAGCATCACGGCTAGAGAATGCAGAAAAAGCGGTCGCGAAGGATTCCGCCACGGACGCGGGGTCTGAGATTGCGGTCCCATTCTCCTGGAGAAAGGGAGGGGGGTCCTGCGAGAACTTGCCCCGAATCCTTTTGACTCGCTTCCACACCTCAGCTAAAGGGGTCTTCCCGTTAAGTGAAGACACGTATGCCCGCCAAGAAGAGCGGCGGGCGTGCTTCGAAATATACCGGAACCTAGCCCTAGCCCTAGCCCGACGAAATTCAGCGACAGTGAAATCGTTCGGGCGGCGCTTATAGCGCATGTAGGCATAACGCTTCTGTTTGAGGGCCGTCTCACACTCGGCCGACCACCATGGGAGTGGTCGGCGTGCAAAACGGCCAGACGTACTAGGAATAGTAGTCAGGCCCACGGCGATGAGGTTGCCGGAGAAGAACTCAACGGCCTCATCTACCGACCTAAACTCCTCGACTGAGATAGAGAATTCAGTCATTTCCTGAAATGCAGGCCACCGCGCCCGCGCTAAGCACCACCGAGGTGGTCTCTCAGGCGGCAGTTGCCCTGAAAATGATATTTGAATGGGAAAGTGATCACTCCCATGGAGGTCATCGACCACCCCCCAATCAAAATCAGTCTGTGCATCCGAAGAGCACAAAGATAGGTCAAGGCAAGAAAATGAAGCGGTTCTCGGACAGAGATGCGTAAACTCATCCACGTTTAGGACACCCATTTCAAGCTCTTCGATCAGATCGGCAAGGACTTGTCCCCTGGGATTTATGGAGTAATCTCCCCAGAGAGGATGCCTGCCGTTCAGATCTCCAAGCAAGAAATAGGGCCTCGGCAACCGTGCCACGACGCGGCGGAAGTCCCCCGCGTCGAAGTCAGCTGACGGTGGAATGTACGCAGAAATGATAGTATACCTCCTATCCAGGTGCAGCTGCACAGCCACTGCCTGAAAGGAGATATCTAAAGAGAAAGGAAGAACGGAGACATCATGCCGGGTGTAAACCGCGCATCCCCCAGCCCGGCCATCCCGCGGTGGTGGGGTCGCAAGACCCTTATACCCCGGGAGGGTGGGCAGGGGGCACGCGCCTAGCATGGTCTCCTGCAAAAAAATAGCTAACGGGGAGCGGGACGAGACGAGACTCCGCAGCTCCTCCCAGTTGGCCCGGAGTCCTCGGCAATTCCATTGAAGGAATATGCCCTCCAGGCCTAGCTCGGAGGAGACGCGGGGGCCCTCCTCGAACTGAAGACCCTCACAGGAATGGCCGTACGCTTCCCGGGGGCAGAACCCCGGGCGCTGTTGGCCGGACAAAGCGCTGGAGGCGCTGTCGCCTTCGAGGACTTATTGGGGGAGGTTGGGCTCGCCATGCGAGTCTTTTCCTCTCTCCGCCTCGAAACCTTAGGCGGGCGTTGCGGCTTCGGAGGCGGGGGGCCCTCTTTTCGAGGAATCACCGTCTCCGAGCCACTCGTTCCACCTCGGGGCGTGGGCGAAGGAGCCGAAGCTCCTTTGTTGCTGTCCTCCTTTCGGGGGACAGCTTTAGGAACCCCCGAAGATGGCCTAGCGACCATCTTCAGGGGTGTTGCCTCCTGTGAGTCTAACGACTCGGTGGAGGCGCGTGGCCGTTTCGCCTTGCGGGAAACGGTCACGCTGGGGGAAGAGGAGGGAGCCCTGGTTTTAGCCGGGGCTAGGTATGAACCCTTTTTGCCGCCAGCTTTACCAGGGGAGCGCCCGGGTTGGGTAGAGCCCGCAGAAGGGCTCCGAATGGGCGCGGAAACTACCGTGATCGTTGGCCTGGATGGGCCAGGAGCAGAGGGTGCCTTTCTAGCTACTGAGGCATATGACGTCCCAGGCAGAGCTGGGCGCGCCAGGACCAAGTCCTTAGCCTCGCGGAATGAGAGTCTATCCTGGGCCTAAACGGCCTAGGATTTCTTTCTCTAGGAGATATGCACCACATTGCTTCGAAGAAGCAGGGTGCGGCTCTCCGCAATTGACACACTTGGCCACACACGATTTGCACTTATCGTGTGCGACCTTGGAGCAATTTACACATACTTCGGGTGACCCCGACTTTGCACGTCTAAAAGAACGATTCGTATGGCCGAAGCGGTGTCAGTAATAGCACCGCCGCGGAAGTGGCACAAATGCCTTCACGCGGTAGCGGTACCAACCGGCACGCACCGACTCAGGGAGCTTGTCACAGTCGAACGTGACGAAGAGTGTAGGGGTGGGTCTCGAGGCCCCTCCCTGTTTTCTCATCACACGTTCGACCTTGACCGCCCCATGGTCGGCCAGCTCTAGGGTGATGTCTTCAATGGAGTAGTCAACGAGTTCCCTCGCATAAACTACTCCTTTTACAAAGTTCATGGTAGAGTGCGGCGTCACACTCACCGGGGTGCCATGAAGTGTCCGAAGAGCACTTATCTTGGCCGCATCGGCGGGATTCGCCGCATTCGCCAGAAGGCTGCCGTCCGAGAAACGGGTCACCTTCAGCTCTCTACCAATTGCACTAGCTAATCCTCTCCTCTGATGGATTATGTTGCCCTTGGACAACATGGTGCCATCAGTGGAGCGAATAACGAGGAAGCGTTTGAAGCCAGCGGGCTCGAAAACGCCAGGTAACCTCTGAATCAGGGGCCCCGATGTCATCGAGGCTCCGCCCTGTGCACTCTTGGTCTTAGTCAGGGGCTCCGCACACGGGGGGGGGTAGAGGGGCTGGATGTGCCGATCTTGGCTTGGTCGCCTACCAAAGTGGCAGCAGACCTTTCCGTCCCCGCAGCCCCCGCGGATGGAGAGGAGCCCCGAGTCTTCTTTGTCTTTCTAGTCTTTTTCTTTTTTGGAGAGGAGGGCGGGGAATGAACCCGCTTCTCACCTCCGCCGGCAGAAGCCCCCATGCCAGATGGGCCGGCCTCAGCCAGGTCCCTCTCCGAAATGAAGAAGTTCCTGGTAGTCGTGGGGGCACCTGTCGGAGGAGATCCCTCCCCTCCTTGTATTGCCTCGGAGCCCTCAGCCGTTTGAGGGGGACCTTGCATAGGGGCGGACTCGGGTTCGGTGCTCGGTGCCGAGCCCAGGTTCCCCCCCCATGGAAGGCCCTACCGTCTGAAGCTGGGTCTCCTCAAGGACCATGTCTATCACAGGAGGGGCCTCCAGTTGGCCATCCCCTCCCAGGACATCGCCGGTCCCCTTGGCAGCGTCAAAAGTCATTTGTGGGGAGGCACAAGCCTTAACCTCGGCAAGGTTTAATATCCTTGCCAGCAGGTCTTTTGAGGGAAGCGACCGAAGGGGCCTGGCTTCCCTCTCCCCCCTAAGGGGGTTTGCCCTACCGAGCCGCTTACAAGAGGGGCGGTCGGCAATGGGCTGCTTGCTGGCTTTCTTGGCAGTCCCCTTAGAAAGAAAAGGAGGGACTGCCGCTGGAAATAGGGAGGTGCCGGAAAGCACCTCCAGAGAAGGGAGTGAGGGGAAGTCCCCTACACCCGTAGGCGTAGGAGAGGAGTAAGCCTCCTCTCCGGTTAAAGAAGTATGGAGGGTCCCCTGCGCAAGCAAAAGGGAGGGGACCTCCATTTTTTTGGTGGAGCTGCCCGAGGGCGGCTCCGTTGTTCTTGGGGAAGTTGGGTTTTTTTTTTTTTTTTGATAATCATCATTGGGCATGGTGACCCTCTTATTTACACGGGACGCAACAGCTCACCACCTCTCACAGTTGCCCGCACTGCAAGAGGTGCTTGCAGGCCCGGCAGAGCCAGGCGCCGCCATTTGGGACCACCCCTCCCGCCTGGTGGCCTGGCAGTCCATCGGCATGGCGGCTCCACCTTAGACACGGCGTAAAAATGATAGATTTTGAAGACGAGAGGAAAAGGGATGTGAGGAAGGTATGGGTGGGGATGAAGCAGGTAGTTAAAAACCAGCCACCCCAGACCGGAGCTCAGGGGTTAGGGAACATTGTCCCCCACCCCCTCAGCCCCGATGCGGGACGGTTGGCTGAAAGGAAGGTCAGCATCTACCCTGTGAAATTAGAGGCTGACCAGAGAAAGTTGTGGGAGAGGTTGTGTGAAAAGAGAGGAAACAAGTGTTTTGAAGGAAGGAAGAGAGGCTAAGCTGGGGCCGGACGGAGCGCTGGATCCCGTCAGCACGGCGACCAGGATGGCAAATCGCCTCGCCCCTTACGGGGGAGGGTTCCGGTATGTTATGCTGTGAAGACGAAATAATGATAGCGGTGTTGTGCAAGATGATGCGTGTAGAGCTACTTACCCCCGAGGAGGTGTCAGTGTGTTCGTCTAATGGGCGGCGAGGTCATGGCGCCGCTTAAAGTTCTGTGTTCTCTGTCGCTGGGGTTGAACACGCGCCTCAACGCCAGATATCCAACGCCGTATCTACTATAGGCCTGCGACAGCTCCTGACCGAGTATATTGCTATACATACATAACTACACACACATACATACATACATACATAGAAAAACACCATACATAAACTACAATGCAGACCCTATTTCACACTCACAAACAATCCTTTTGGGGAGACGCACTAGTACACACCGTTACATGCCCATGACACACCGATTTTTTAATTTTTGAAAAAGTTAATAATCATGTGATCCTGGTTATGGTAATTCGACGATTAGGACAGACATAAGTAGAAAAGAATTAATGGAATGGCGGGAAAGTATTCATATGGTTGTAAACAAGGCCTAAGTCGCGTGCTCTCAATTATTCTGACTTATGACCTTACGACCTTCAAAACTTTCAATAACTCCAGGACTATCCTTGATGGACATCAAAGAGAATGTCGAACAACATAAGGGTTTCAAATTTTGTTAGAACCAGCCGAATAGTTACGATGTTATTTCCAAAAATCTCATTGAAAAGTAAAACTGTTACCATCCGACCGCCCTCGACCTACATAGCGAAATAGCAACTTATAGAGTCGTGTGCACCTGACTAAAGCTTTAGTTACTGTAAAGGGTAGGCCCTTGTATTCCCATGCCTTTCCTTTCTCATCATAGTTTACGGTGTTTTGCGCAGGTCGACCCGCTTCGAGGCTACCATTTTTGGCCCAAACCTCTGTAACTTGCCAGCCTAATTTGCGAAAGGTAGGCGACTCATTTCCCCATCTCCCCTTGTGCCCCACTTCCTTTTTCCCCCTTCGGACTGAAGGATATAAATGGAACCATTAGGCCTTTTAATTTATTCTGTTGCGAGGATTCTGCCTTAAATGATCCGCTGAATCGTTTTCCGCCACTTACCTTGACGTTGTTTATTTTTGGAGACCCGTACTGGATTCCTTCGTGCAGCGAGGATTTTTTGCCATTGATTCCTGCCAGCGTTATCGCTGCTCCCCTGTCGGCTTCATCGAATTGTGCTATTCCAGTTACGTTTTCAATTGTTCTCCTTTGGGAAGCCGTTCACACTGGGCACGCGAAAGCTCTCCCCCAGTCACCTCGCAATCTCCTCTTTGGAGAATTCTGTCATCTCGAATTCCTTCGCTCGGATCGTTGGGCCTTCGAGTCATCGTTCCCCGTGGTTTCGACGCCTTTCTCCCCGATATCGTCGTCTGTAGGTTTCTCCTCGCCGAAGATCGTCATCGCGTTCACCCCTGTGGACTCGGGTCGAATTCACTCATCGTCGCCGAGCCTCTTTCGCCTGGGCTTCCGTCGTAGGTTATTGCTTCACTGCTCTGGTATCAGGTATTTTGGAGTATTTCTTTCTTCTTACTTCCATTTTAAATTAATTAAGTTTTATTCATGTAACTTTGGGCCTTCGGGTAAGGGACGTAAGACAGGGAGGTTATTCCGGGAACCCCTGTCACTAGAGTAGCGTAGCCTATTTCATCTTCAACGGCGCGTGTCGTTTCGGCTTTAAGCAAATTATTCTTCGAACCCAATTTTGTATGCGTGAATGTCTATTTTGGTTAGAACGACTTGTGGTCGTTAGATGTTGATAAGCATTTGTGACTTTTCTTATTATTTGATGTACCCCCGTATAATTTGTTAGTAGTCAATTTATTTCATTTTGATTTTGATGTAAATAATACTCTTAATACTTTTAGGTCTGTATTCATTTAACCCCTTGTGGATACCTCGTAAATTCTGGTGAATTTCTGGTACACCTTTAGATCTCTGGTTTTCTATAAATTTCTCGTGTGTGTTCTATTTGAGCCGTGTGAACCGGGTTCCGCGATAGCCTTCACAGTTACTCTTAAATACAAAAGGGTTCAAGATGACTTTTAAAGAAATTTGGGGGGCACATAACACGTTCATATTTAAGATAATACACAGTCAAAAACGTAAAAGCGAAGCGAAGCAAACCGTGAAAGCTGACGTTTGCGAAGCAAATCTCAAAACTACGTTAAATTTCTTGTTTGAAAATGAGGTGAAGTTGCTCCTATGGGGATGGGTAAATATTTCCAGTGGCGTTCTTTCTACTTATTGACGGAACAAAACCGTATTTTTACCTGGTTATATCTTCTTAAAACATGTACACTAACAAGGTCATAGACCAGGATAGCCGTGTGAAATTAAGGACCGTATGCGCAATAAAGATAATTCCGTACGTACATAGATTTAAGCGTGTATAGGAGAGAGTGGGGCACTTTGAAATACTCCGCATATAAAGCTCAACCACTACATATCTCAACACGAGCATCGTTACCAGAATACGGTGGCAGTCCGAGATGATAGCGCGTTACCACACTGTTCTTTGAATTTTGACCTGGAAAGTAGATATTCTAAGGTGAGTACTAAACATTGTAGTAGGTTTGATTTCAAATATAATTTCAATCAAATATGGAAATGAATAATAATTAAGCATGGTTGGTTTGATTTGAAAATGACTGTATCATGGTTTGATGATATGATATCTAAAATAGCAGCACATGGGTCACTTTGAACCAATTCAAGAAGCGGCACTTTGAGCCTAGTAAATGTGTCCTCCATAAATGTACAGTTTTTTTCAATTTAGTTTATGCACTACGTGATATTATAACCACTGTAGGGGTGTGATTATGTGTGTATATATGCTTATGAGCGTGTATAATTTATGTGAATGATAGTACAAGGCTGAAACTAATAGAAGTTAAGCTGATGAAGTTTGATGAAAAGGAATATTGAAGTGTTTGTGAATAATGCAAAGTCAACTCGAGGAATTAATAATGATCTTAATATCGACAGAATTACCTTATCAAGGTATATGAAGAAAGTTAAAACTTGTCACTGTACACTGAGTACAGACATTATACCATACTACAACTTCAGACAGGTAGGTATTCCGCTAAATAACTTTTCTAAAGTTTATTTAAACAATAATCTAACTAATGGCAGGGTTTCAATCTGTTTACAGTCCATTTATATATTTGATTTTTTGCAGGTGTTTAGCATCGAAGAAATAGAGACATTTGTGGAGTACATCATATGCAGTGAAGAAGTGGAAGAATTATCCGGAATCTTGGGAGACCATCTCTATGGCAGGCGAACACAAGATGGCAGGGTACATTCTCTCATACATGAACGTGAGGCAACCAGCTCGGCAAGAGCACATGGCTTCAACAAAATTATTTGGAAGCTTTCTTTGATTTATAGTCCAAAACTCAGAGTGATCTACAATTTGGCCAAGAGTCCATTTACAAGGTGTGTGAGACGGACATTGCCACGGTGTAAAACTTCCCCAAAATACTTGCGATGCCGGGATTGAAGCAGGTTGGACGAATTAGAGCAGCAAAAAGGGGTCTAGCAGTTATTGTGCGCGGCTGCTTGATAAAAGTATGGAGAGCACTACCACTAGCTATGACTTTTTCCTGAGTTCACAACTAGTTCATATCAAAATGAGCTTATTGGCAGCTCTAGGTTTGGCAGCGCAGAATGGTGGATAAATAATGATATCTTCCCACAAGTTCTGAACCACTTCATCAAGCGTATTAGTTGTTGAACAGACAAACTTGCTATTCTGTTCATAGATAACCATGAAATTCAGATATCCTTTGGGACCATTGAAATTGCGAGGGCTCATGGGCTATTCATAATAGCCTTCCTGCCACACTCTTTACACAAAATAGAACTATTGGATGATAAGTTCACAATTGTCAGCTTATGTGACGATTACTATCATTAATCATTGCATAACAA
The DNA here is from genome assembly GCA_963969495.1 of Ceratothoa steindachneri. Lineage (NCBI taxonomy): Eukaryota > Metazoa > Arthropoda > Malacostraca > Isopoda > Cymothoidae > Ceratothoa > Ceratothoa steindachneri. The sequence continues at coordinate 177,549,264 of OZ018320.1, read as the reverse complement.
AATAGAGAATGGTAAATATTTAGCTTTTAATAGAATGTCCTTGGCTCAATCTTTTTCATATAATTGATTTATGAGCTCTATTGTATAGGAATAAATTTGAAACGTGGTAAATACCAGCTTACTTTCCAATAATACCACCAGTGGACATAGATCAATGTACCCCACATATGGGATAGATTGAACGAGTAGCTTTAGTATAATATCTGAAATTTAGACAAAGATCCCATAACACTATTTTGGTGTAAAAGCCAAAACGTAAAAACATAATAATTGATAATCACATGACGAGTGGCATATAATAGATGTATTTAAAAGGCCCAAAGAAATAAAAACTGGTAACACAACCCGGAAAAAATCTAAGGAAATTAATTACGTGTACCATTAAAGCTTAAGAAAGAAAATGGGAGATATAGAAACAGAAAATAGGGCAAACTATTTTAACTGTTATAAAAAATGAATAAAGGAGTTGGATTTGAACCCGTGTCATTAAACGCTCTTCGCTAAAATGACCACGACGCCAGTTTTACTTTATTTGGGCATTTAGATTACACGTAAAAACATGTTTAATGTCCCCCCCTTTCCCCTACGTATGGATGCATGCAAGATGCAGTCATTCAAAATTTTGGCACTAAATATATGGACTGACATTTTCTCGAAAACGATGGTTTGGAGACAATCTCAGAATTAATCCAGCGAGAAGTAAGTAAGAATCTTGTAGTTCCTCTTATTTTTACCATAGAGTAACAATTAATTTGTACTTTGGAGCAGAAATTTAAATACACATTATTGATGTATACGTTTTAATTATATCTAATATATATTTAGGAAAGTTTGTCTGTATATATATATATATATATATATATATATATATATATATATATATATATATATATATATATATATATATATATATATATATATATATATATATATATATATATATATATATGCACATCTTTATGAAGGATCCCTTCGAGACTGCAACAGAGCAGGAACTTATTGAAATATTAAGACCAATAGTGGAAAGGAGTGAACCGTTTCACAGTGTCCATCGCCTCAATGCATCTGATATAAAATATCGTTCTCCAGCAACCAAACCAATTATCAGTAACAAGATAAAGAAGGCGAGGCTCGAATATGCTGAATATCATGTTTTTTAGAGGCATGAAGATTTGGAGAGAATTAATTTCAGCAACGAAAGTAAATTTAATTTAGTTTAATCTGATGTCAGATGCTTTCTTAGATGCGCTGCATGTGACAGACTTAACGCTAAATGTGTTAAGAAGTGGAGAAGGTTGCGTCATGGTATGAGGGATATTTCGTCTGAAGGAGTTGGTCTGTTAGTGCGAATAATTTAAATAGTAAATATGAATGTGTACCTATACCTCGTACAACAACATGTTATAGCTTCACTCTCAACCTCTCTGAACCAGTCACCAGTATTCATGCAGGACAACGCGCCATGTCATACAACAAATCGAGTAAAATATTTTCGAAGAAGAAGATATCGGAGTAGTGAGTGGCCTGCCTCGATCCAGTTCCTGAACCCAAATGAGAACTTCTGGAAGATCATTGGACACAAAGTTCGAGATCAACAGCCTTCAACTGAGAATTTATAGACGAAAGTTGAGTAAGAGTGAAACAAAATAACACTAGAATTATGCAAGAAGCTGGTGAGGCCCTGTGGCCGTCGTACGCCGAAGTAATAGAAGGCAAAGGCTTCAACACCTCAGATTAATTGTTTTAAGTTTCATCATTGTCAAATCTTGCTTTGTTCCTAGTGTATTTGCTTTTGCTAAGTAATTGTGTGAAGGATCGTTCTTTTATTTTCCACGTGTCAATATTTTATTTTGTTATTCTATTTAGTATAATTTCTCGAATATACGATTGTATTGTATGAAATATTATTACAATATATTAAATGCATACCTTTATGTACCATGGAAATTTCATTAACCTACTCATATTTTTAAAAATAATTTAATAAAGGAAAATCGTTCTCTTTAATTTGCTCTGTAGTATATATATATATATATATATATATATATATATGAAAATTTTTCACAAACAATAACAAACACTATTTTACAATGTGTAACTTATAACAATCAAACAAAATTAATTTAACATAAAAAAGTTTCGCTACAAAATTAGAAGAATGCAGAAAAAATACGAAGATGGAACAGAACTTACAAGAATTTATACAAAACAATAAACCAAGGGTAAAACATAAAATATCCAAAAATGTGGCTAATATATCAAACTGGAAAAAAATATGGCCAATATAGCAAAAGAAAGTGGCCAATATATCAAAATGGAAAGAAATGTGGCCAATATAGCAAAAAAATAATGTGGCCAATATAGCAAAAAAAAAGAAGGGGTGAACACATTGATAGAAGAAACGATAAAGATGGATAAATGAAATGGTAAACTTGGCACATATATACATAAAGGGACCCAGAAGATGACCTCGACGATGGGAGGATGAAATTCAATCATTGGCAGGAGTGAGGTGGCAGACTCGTACCCTGGAATGTGATGGGCGGGGTAAAACGGGCTGATCAACCTTTTACTGCCACCATACAAGATATCAAGACACTTGATCGAACTATCCCTTTCATTTTATCCTTCACTTAAAGGATTAAATAGTCTTCTACGACAACTGTACCACCTTTAAATGTCCTTCGACCATTAAAAAAATATTTCCCTTTAACTAAACCCAAAGAGAAACTAATGAGGCAGGTGTCTACTTAATGTCAGGCCCCTAAAGTGCCCCTCCTTTTACTTAAGTGAGGCTGCATACGATGTTTCGTAAAGAGGGTGTATGAGTGAGCCACTGATGCATCGAGAATACTCAAATTATATTCATAATAGAAAATGATAGAATATAAAATTTAAATATAAAAGAATAATAGAAAATTATAAGAATCACATTGATTAGTGAAATTCCAAATGTCAACCTTTCGGGCTTATTTAAATGTAGTCTTTTAATCCAAATCTAATCTTAAATAACATTCTAATGAAATTAAATTCCCCCACCTCATAACAGATATTGATCTTATTTCTTGTATTTCTATGTTTGGAAGTCTGTCTATTCTTCGTAATCGACTGAAGATGGTATTATAAAATCTATATATATCGAAACCGGTCTCGTGATTAAACAATATACAGTGGTTTTATTAACATTTTCTACTCATTATTTAGTTAAAGAAAGTTTTACAAACACACACACACACACACACACACACACACACAGGCCTGAAAAAGAGAAGAGCGCTCGATGGCATACCCTCGAACGCCACCCGCTTTACATCCGCCGCCTAATGTTTTCGGACACCTGGAATTTTTCTAATTGCTTAGGTATCTCTATGGATATGTTGGTGTAGCCTTGAATGTTTGCATGTATGTTTCAAATACATCTGGAAAGCAAAATAAAACAAAAAGCTTCCTTATAACTTTTTATGAAATATCAAAAATGGCAATGCTATTGAAATGTATAAAACTCTTGTATCAGTATGCGGTATGTTACGATCAAAATGTCTTCATATCACTCATCATATTTCTTGATTAATAGGATATTTCATCTCGATAGGATCTAGTAATGATATTATAATGGAGAAAACACCTAACTATACCGTGGATGAAAGAAGTCTCATACGGATGCTGCACGAGGATCGGCGGATCATATTCCGGTGTTGCAGAAGGGTTGAAGAGAACCGGATAAAGTGGGGATATCTAAGAGCGAGCTTGTTCCTGACGACCTAGGGTCAGTATGCAACGTCGCATGAGGCTTCTGGATCGCAAGAAAGCCGCAGTCCAACAACAACACAAATGGACATAGGGCAACCAGGTTAAGCATCCGTGAAAACAGCGCGTCGCAGACAGCTCGCACTAGGTCTGAACTCATGTAAGGCCCGCCAAAAGTCGATCAACCTTCAGCAGACGCAAAGCAGACCCCAGCCAACGTTAGAGTCAACAGGAGGTTTGTAAGCAGTAGAATCTATAGTGCGTAATGGAAACAGTAAAGCATGGTGGTCGCACTATCGTGGAATAGAGCTGCATATCAAATTCAAGGGTGGAACGTCTCACCGTTTGTGATGGCACCAGGATTTCAGAGAGTGAAATTACGATCCTAAGATTTTAAAGGGGCCCGTATATATATATATATATATATATATATATATATATATTGATATATGTCTCTCTATCTATCTCTGTCTGTCTCTGTCTCTCTATCTTTCTCTGTCTCTGTATCTGTCTCTGTCTCTCTCTCTTTCTCTCTCTTTCTCTCTCTTTCTCTCTCTCTCTCTCTCTCTCTCTCTCTCTCTCTCTCTCTCTCTCTCTCTCTCTCTCTCTCTCTCTCTCTCTCTCTCTCTCATAGTATGCCTGGAGTATGCCGTAAAATTTTAGAGTCCTTCATTTCGAAAGGACATCGCGAGATTAGAACACGTGCAAGCCAGGGCAACCAAACTGATTTCCTCTATCAGACATAAAAGTTATAAAGATAGATTAAAGAAATTAGATCTGTTCTCGTTAGAAACCCGTAGACTGCGTGGTCAGCTCATCGAAGTTTTCAAAATGCTTCGAGCGTTCGACAATGTTGACTACAGGGGTATTTTTACACTTGTTGAGAGCAGAACAAGAAATCACGGCTTTAAACTTGAACTGAAGCGTTACAACCGCAATCTATGTGGAAAAATTTTTACGTACAGTATCTGCGGTACTTGGAACGCACTTCCAGTGGAAGTTGTCAACAGTGAATCTGTTGACCAGTTCAAGTCAAGACTAGACAGGGTCTTGAAAAATGGCCGTTTAAGGACGTAAAGCATTTGAGCAAAGATGTGCCCGCTCGACTGCTAGTTCAAAGATACTTTCTTTTCTTGTTACTCCTTGTTACTCTCTCTCTCTCTCTCGAGAAAGTAGAGGAAGAGGTGACGCCCGCTTGTCGCGGGAAGAGAGCTTGTGTGTACCTTCGAATTTTCGAGCTATTTTGGCGGGGATACCTCTCTTCTGGGTACCCCTGGTAGGGCTTCATTTGTCGATTTGATCGGAAACGAGGTACCAGACTAAGTGCGTCATTCTTTTTTCTACTCTAGCCTTCTCTTTTTTTCACTTTTATCCTATCTCTTCCACTTTATATAAAAAACTACTACTATCATGTCACTCTTAACCTTCTTTCCATCTTTCTACATATAAGGACCTGGCAGCTACTTCATGCGTCAGAAGAGAGGCTTTGGAACCTCTATAAACAACGCTAATCGACGCTCACTGGTTGCGAGAGACTAGGACTAGAGGTGTCCTAGGCGTTGGGGCACGATGAATGGGATGAGGGTAGTGCCCCGTTAACCCCTTCCCTGGCGCGTAATTATTGACCATTCCCAGTGACCGTTGACGGGTGCCTCTGTTAGCATCGGTCCGAGGTGACGGCCCTTTGTTCCTAGGTTGGTTGCCAGGCCAATAAAAAGCCCTGGGTCGAGTCTCTTGTTGTGTCGGGATATCCATTGAACGCTGCTCCGAGATCTTGGCGGTCGTGAAGGAAACTAGTACGGGGCGTGCTCCGTTGTTCACCTGGTGAGAAATCGATGGCCCTTTCGGGGACAGTCAGTGCTGCTTGGTTGGGAGCCACAGCACGCCGAGGTTTGGAGACTCGGTCGGACGAATAGTAGCACATGGAGCGTGCCTTCTGAAAGATCCGAAAAGTCTTTAAAGGATAGGCAGGAGCGACTCACGCGGGGCGAAATCGCCATCCCCTTCTTTTATTTACTGATTGGTCGCAAAGCTTCTACTGTCATAAATTGTTCAAAATGATCGGCAAGAAAGGACCAGGAGCACTCAAATACACGTGCGCAATATGAAAGATAGATAAGTGGTGCGTGGACTTTCCGGAGGGGTGTTATTCAAAATGCCACCTGGCCAGTTCCTGCACTGACTGCATCCTAAACGGCCAAATTAAGGAGTTAAAAGAAACATGCAGAGCTTCCAAGGAGAAGTCTAGGAAGTTGGAGGATAAAATAAAGAGCCTGGAATTGGAACACGTCGGACTGATTCGCAGGCTCGAGGTCCGGATAGCAGAGCTGACCTCAAGCCCTGCAATAAACACTGCATCTGCAGTATTACCCCTAGAGCTAGGTCTGCATCCTACAACGAATAAACCAGCGAAGAAAAAGAAGGGAAAGGAACAGGAAGAAGAGAAAGTTGAAACAGAAGATAAATCAGAAGCAGAAGAAGAGAAAGTTGAAACAGAAGATAAAGTAGAAGCAGGATAAGAAAAGGTAGAAACAGAAGAGTATATAACAAAGGAAGAGAGGGGGGGAGGAGATGAATAAGAAAAAGAAGAAGAAAAAAAGAAGAGCAAAAAAAATAAGATGGAGATGAAACAAGGAACCCAGAGTTCGCTTCCGGAAGGAAAGCCTCAAACTTCTGCATGAAAATTTCCGAGGATTACCGTTGTGGGCGATTCCCAAGCACGAGGTATGCAGCCCCTGCTAGCGGCCCGCCTTCGCACTAGTGTGAAGTTATGCTGCCAGTCAGGACGGGGAAACCACCACATCAGGGTAGAGGCTGAGAAATCTCAGATCTCCGAGAATTCAGTCGTTGCCCTGATGGTGAGTGACAATGACCTCTACCTACGAGGAGGCAAAGTAGGTCCCAGTGAGAAAATTCTCAGCAAGGTCATGGGAGCCGTGGACGTCTGCGGATTGAAAACTCGCAGAGGGGTCGTTGTAGGGATGCGCCCAAGAAGAGGTCCTAGCCGGACAGCTCATTCAAGGAACGTGACCTTGAACCAGCGCCTGGCAAACCTCTGTACGGCTGAGGGGGGTCTTCTTTCTGGAGCCTTACCGCACCTTTTACGGTCGAAATGACCTCTACCAAAGAAACGGAGTGCACCTTTCATTCAAATAAAAGGCTGAACTCTGTAACTTAATGCAGGATGTCGTAGAGCGGACGCAGGGGAGCGTCTGACCCAGAGTGAAGGCAGACGTAAGACAGTATGCCCTTGTCACTCCAGGAGCGACCTTCTTAGATGTAGCAAGGAGGGGACTAGGAAACGAGAGAACCCTGTGGTGAGAACGCACTACTCCTGGAGTTCACGAACAACGAGTTCCTGACTCAATGGGTGAAAGAGCCAACGAGGGAAGACAATATCCTCGACTTGGTTTTCACCTCTGAAGATGACATCGTTGAGGACCTCTCTGTTGGCGAAGAGCTCGGTGGCAGTGAACACCGACTAGTTAGATTTGTAGTCAAAATCTCGAAGGCAGGGCCTGCAACTAGTAAATCAAGGAAATTTTATTTGAAAAGAGCAGGCTTTGCAGGTCTTCGTGTTGGACTGACTGACTCGAGGCTAGAAGTCTGCGAGGCTGATGAAGACTCGTGGAACAGTTTCAAAACCACATATATGTCTTCAATCGTGTTTCATCCCTCTGAAATGCCCCCGTCGGTCTTCTGTTCAACCAAAGTGGTTTAATCGAGAAATCGGCCAACTGCTTGGGAAGAAGAGAAATGTGTACTGGCAATCGAAGATCTCGGGTGACTTTGACGAATACCGGAGGCTAGCCAGGAGAGTGAAGTCCAGCATAAGGGCGGCTAAGCGGTCTGAGAAACTCAGAGTGGCGAGACTGTGTAAAGAGAATCCCAAGGAGTTTTTTTGATATGTAAACAGCCGAACGATTGGCACTTTGAGGAATGAGGAAGGAACATTAAAGCACTCAGATGCCGAAAATGCTAACCTCTTTAACGACTACTTCTCCTCAGTGTTTACAGAAGAGTGTGGTCCCAACCCCTAGCCAAGGGATTCTTACTCGGGGAAAAAGCTGGAGGATATGGACTTCACCGAAGGAGAAATAAAAAGAAGATCAGTGACCTGATGATGAATAAGTCACCTGTCCCGGATGGGTTTCTACCTAAAGTGTCGAAAGAAGTGCGCGATCAAGTGTCACGACACCTGAGCGCAATCTTCAACATGTCAATCCGGACCGAATGCGATCCTTGAGACTGGCGTGAAGCGGAGGT
>OZ018320.1:177516251-177536251 GCA_963969495.1 Ceratothoa steindachneri | reverse complement strand
ATATCTACCACAACTGAACAAAACAGCTATATGAATTGAGAAGATAGCCGTCGAATTGGAGAACTCATCTACCTGAAGTGAAGAAGATATTTACCCGACTGAGGAACACCTGCTCATGGAAGCTGTAACACTCACATTGCATAAATGCCCACTGGGCAAGGACCACGTTTATTATCCGTGTTCCTTACCACACTGGTATTTACCTATTACCCCTCCCTCCCTACAAATGACCGTAACACGATTAGAATTATTGAATTATTACACCTACCGCGATGAAAATAACTACGAGATACAGTTGCATGTCTGAAAGCTTTGGCTTTTGGGAGTTGTTGTACTTAACCAAAGTAAAGCCAGCTTAGTGCTAAAAGCTAAACCTTAATCATGACGACAAACGAAGACTAATTTGCTTACCTCATTCTTGTATGCAGGCAAACATGCATGGGAAAAAAATTTCAGACTAATATATTTTTTTCATTCGTTTTTAAAATTTGGGCGATAGGAATAATTAGTATAAGTTAAATTGTTGCAGGTTTCTTAAAAGTTATTATCTCAAAAATAAAAAAATACTACATTCCTTCGTTAAATCCAACATTGTGCTCTCATCTTGTTTCCTTAGGAGGTGAGTTTCAGTCCTTGGAGCTTTATCATTCGATCAAAAGGGTAAAATGATGACAAATATGGGTTAAATGAATGATGTTGTGTAATTATAATCTATTTAGTAATATTATTTTTAAATAAATGTTTAAAGCTTTTTCAATTCCACAAATGGCTCTTTCCAAGGAAAAGTCTGCAACCATTGTTTCTCTGCACTAATTGACTTTAAAAGACTGGTTACACTTCTGTGAAGAAGTCTTCTGAACACCAAAGAGCTTCAAATCAACGCCAAGATGGTCTCCTGGTAAGGTCCTAGGTCAAGGATCGGTTTGTTTCCAGAGCTAAGCTTGTTCACGATTGGAAAGAGGCAGGATAAACGCTTCAACACGAAATGTGAGTCGGAGACATTTCAACAATGTTCTTAAGTAGAGAAGGGGTGCAAACAAGCCTCATCTCACCAAGAAGAACCGCGTGGATAGTCTCCACTTTTGTAAGAAAAATAAAGAATGAACTATTAAAGACTAGGGAAAAAGTTATATTCTCTGATGAAGCTATCTTCCGCTTGTATGTACCTTCTGGAGAAGCAGTTCTTAAGAGGAGAAAAGAGGATCGCTTTCACGAGTCTTATGTTGTGTACAGGGTGAAGCATCCGGGCACTTCCCATATCTGACGCTGCTTCTCATCTAAGGGAACTGGAGTATTAACAATTTTGTTCAAAGACACTGCCATGAATTGAAAATGGTACCAAAACATGCTTCATCTGCAGCTTTTTCCCAACAGTTTAGGACCGATTTGGGGATGATAACTATATTTTCAGCATGATGTCTATTTTATCACAAAGCAAAGGCAATAACAAAGTTCTTGGCTGAATATAACATTAAACTTTTCGAATTTGCCAGATTTGAACCACATAGAGAATTTGTGGGCGATAATTAAATTGGTTGTTGATAAACAGAAGCCATCCAATTGTGAGCAATTGCAGATTCTTATTGAGCAACAAAGGGAAGAATATCAGTCAAGATCTCCTAAGAAATTTGCTCTCCAGCAATGCAAAACGAATTGAAGCAGCCCTGAAGAGAACAAGGGACATGATTGTAAATTTTGACCGAGCGGATCAATTGACGGTATCTATTACGATACAAACATACTAAAACAAAATGCAACGTTTCACTAGTACTATTAATTTTCTTATATGAAAAAAATAGTAGTCTCAAAACATTTGGCCAGGACTGTATATACATTAAATAGTATGTTTATTCATGCAGTCATTTTCTTACTCACACGTTTATATATATACACGCATACAAGGAACAAGGGACAAGGACAATGAGAACAAACTGAATAAGGACTTAAGTTGACATCAGTTCTTCAGTTTTTATGCAGGTCAGCTCAATCCATTTACATATGTATGCATACACTGGTAAATGGGTATGAAAGTTTATAAAAACAATCACATGACAGAAAAAACAGACAGGAGGGCATTTATGTAGATGCGTATCAGTAATATTCCCAAGGCTATCTCAAGTGACCTTGTTTAGCCACTAATCAAATGTTTGTTTACCTGTGTATATGTGCCTGTGATTTGAGATTATTCAGTAAACAATCACCTGAGAAAATCAGTTCGTATTTTTTATTAGTTCAAGTTCTCTTTTGTGTGCAAATTCGAGTTCTATTATTTTATATACCATTGGGAAGCATTGATCTTCTTTACCCTGATTTTTAACACGTACTGTTGTTTTACGCAGCTTTAAGTCCCTGTTCTTTACTCCACCAACTTATCAGTTTTTAAGGTGGGCCGTTTCCAAGAACTCTTCACTTAGCAATTATCAGAGCACTTGTCTTAATCTCATTGATTTCTTCTTCATCTACTGCACCAACTTCTTCTTTTTCTACCTCTTGTTCTTTGAGTCTAGATTGATCCCATGAATGGATAAATATGTATTTATTTAAGGAACATCTTAGAAACTGCTTTGCTCGGAAGGTTGCTGTCAATTGCTTCCCGGAGCAAATGGGATCTCTGCTCCCTCCGACTCTTTAAGGGAGATTAAGGGAGAAAGCCTTGGATCCTACAGCCTCCGCTGTAGCACCCCCACCGTTACCACAATTAAGTGGGGCCACGCTTTCTGCGAGGCTGTCCTGAGCGACCGGGTTTAGAGGAGAAGGAGGCTGTTGCATGCTGTGGGAATTATATAGCCTTCCCACACCTCCCCTTGTGCTCGCGGTCCATGTAACATCTAGGAAGTGGGAGTTCGATTGCAGCTTAATCTCAAACAGAATATATCCAAGTGAGGGGGTCCCCCTCACGGGTGGGGTGGTATTGTCCCATCCACTTGTAAATGACTGACAACTCCTTTTCTCTTTCACTGAGGGTGGATAGAGACTCCCGATTCGGCTCTATCTGATGCCATTTGCTCGGGGTCCAACAATTTGACGAGGGATTCGAACTATGGGTATTTACAGGACACGCCGGCGGTCGCATTTTCTATTTTTAATTGACAGCGACAACCAACGAGGGCATATTCCGAAGAAAGTTTGTAAGAAGAGATCTGTATAGAAAGTGGTGAAGATGAAGGGGGGGGGGAGGGTAAAGTTGTGCAGAAGATATATAGCCGCGGATCCTCTTGGAAGCATTGCAGACAGGGGGGGGGGAAACAACTTTGGGGAATGGGGACGGGAGGGCACGTAATATACTAGGTGTTAGTTGAAACATGGGTGTCCATGTTGTAACCAACGCATGGTTTGCAGAGGAGAAAGGTGAGAGTAAAATTAAAAGAATGGTGGGGACAGACAAATGGGAAGGAATGAGGGTATGTTAAAACCACCGCCCTAACCGGACCCAGGGGAAAGGGTGTGACTCTACCTCTTTAGCTGGTCACGGACCATGGATTAGTGGACGGAAGCGATCGGCGACTAGCCTGCGATTTCTTTTAAGAGCCCATCTGGACGAGCGGTACCGACCCCGCTCGTCCAGATACGTGGGCAGGTAACGTGCGCGACGATCGCCCAGAATGGGACATTCAACGAGAATGTAGCGAAAAGGCTGAGGGAGAACGCAGTCGTCGCACTAAGGTGCAGGGGAGCGCTCCATCAAATGGCGGTGCGTCCTGCGAGTGTGTCCAATTCGAAGAGGGCAGAAAGCGATGTGAACCGTCGCGGCATTGGGGGGTAGGTCCATGTAAGCAGTCACGGCGGAATGGCACGCAACTTGAAGTTCCCCTCGACCATCTCCTATCTTCTTTGCTATCTTCTTCTTCTCTGATTCCTGCCATGTAGTCGGTGTGAGGAAGAGCCAGACGCTGGTCCGTTCGCCCAGTCCTCGGAGACTCTTTTAGCCTACTCATTTCCCACAAGTTTTTTAACTCAGCAGAAGATAATCTTGAAATCCACTCGGCTCGCGGCAACTGTGACGTCACGGATACCGCAAATCAGGATGTGTGGAAATTCCAATGCCCCGAGAGAAATCAGGGCACTTTGAGTCGCTAAAGATCACAATCAGGTCTCTGAACCGGGCAAGAGGCGTTATCTGCCGTACTGAGCGGTGTATTGCAACCAGCTCGGCCGTGAAGACAGATGTAGCGCCTGGTAAGAGCCCCGCTGAACTCAAACAGAGGGAATACAGCGTGGAAACCAACCCCCTCCAGACTAGCCTGCGAAATTAGTCGCCCACCAAGAGAGGGAGAGGTAAAAAGAGGACTGTCAAGAAAGTGACAGAGGAAACTGTGAACTGTAAATGTCTATAAGGAATAAAGACCAGGTAGTTTATAAACTAATTGCGGTCCCTGGAGACTGGATGGCATTTCACTCACCTAGTTGCCAGGTGTATAACACTTTATACAAGGCACCTCTTTGCTGGGGTAGTCGTAGCCAATACAACGCGATCGGTACTCCATTTGGCACTTGATCATACTCATTGTGATTTAACTTCGCTTAGCGTGGGAAGACGCCATCCGTTCGAGTGGGGAGGCAAAATTACGCAGGAAATCCCACGTTTCATGGAAAAAAGTTCCCCGGGAAATTCCAATTCGTTCTCGGCTGGAAGACCGGTCTTAGGTTAGCACATCGACTGGCCAGACGGGTTTATAAAAGGAAGGCGTTCATCTTATGGAAGTTAATTTGAATAAATTCCATTTTAAAACAAAACCCAACGTGAGCATCCCCACAAGATACCTTGTAAACAAATTGGTGTAGTTAGGAGAAGTGAATATTGATGGAGGTTATAACCCAATTATACATACAAGTTAGTGTGTTCGGGATCAATGAGTGTGTAATAACTACCCAGAACCCTCCCCCTGCATTCACTTTGAATCGCTCGCTCTACCACACATTTACACATTCCCTAACTTGACTACTTTCCTCAAGGACCATTAATCTAAACTCACCCGTGAGGGGGTGCCCCATGTAGACTGCTACACCCATTAGCCGGGGAAGCGGCACGCTATTTGTGCCTTAGTGTCCCTGGCAGTCTCAAACTAGATTGAGTCTACCTGGGCTTTATCCCCTGTAGATATGACCATTCTACGCTTTCTATCCCCTCTCATTACCAGCCTCTTTTCTTCTGTATCTCACACCGAGGGGGGCGGGATTTGCAGACTAGTTACAGATCAGCTTTCGTCCATTCGTTTCGTGTCGGGGTATCGAGAGGTAGGAGTGGGGTGGGGGTCACCCCTCCCTCTTGAGTCTAATTGAGTTGGTGGTGTTTTTAATCATCCCTACTCCTCCCTACCTTTTCCCTTTCGGCTGGTCCCTGCCCCCCCCCCCATATTTATTCTTCCCTTTAATCCTTGTCCGCATCAGATGTAGCACAGGCGACCTTGCTGCAGCTGACATCTAGAGTATTGTGCACCTTCACTGCCCCAATCCCTGCAGGAGGATCTACGGCTGTATATCTTCCGCACATTTTCACCCACTTCCTCTTCACTAGCTCGCTTTTAGCAAACTGGATGATGCGTCCTCGTTGCTATTGCGCTTAAAATTCGAGGGAACTTCATTATAATATTCCCTGGCCCCAGAAGTGCTATTTTTATATGTACATGTATGTGTACATACATATTTATACATGCATGTATTTGTGTATAAGAAATTGAAAAGCCCAGGAGAAAGTGTAATTTTAAGGGGTGTTCCTTCCCCCCTCCCCCAATGATATCTTTCTCCCACACGTGGTGAAGAGTTTAGAGGGAGTAAATTCCTTTAAATAATACTAATTTCCTCATCTCTACCCAATAATTTATTCTCTTTCTGTACCTTTCTCTTTCTTTCCCTCTCATCTCCCCCTTTCACTATTTTAATTTGGGTAATCATTGATTAATAGCGAGAGGGTAGTGTTGTGGGGTGAATGTTCGCATGAAAGTATCCGCATTTTGCCCCATAATATCACTACTTTTCTCACTAATTTTACAAGATAAAATTGGATTAAAAACGTGAATTGGTCGTAATTGGGAAGCAAAATGGTGCCAACCTCTCTCTTACTCTCCCATACACACACTGGGCAGTTTTCTCGTACGCAGAGATGCTCCAAGCAGCAGTTATAGGGAATAATATTTTCCATAGCAACGGTTGGTAGCCACCTCCGAAAGTAAAAGAAAGTTTCTGGTTCTCTTTTCTTGTTGTTGATTCCTCTTGAATCCTTGTTGTAAAGAGAAAGTCAGATCAGAGCAGTTCCGAAACGCTCATCACTTGTGTTTCATTTACATGCACATAAAGCGGTCATGATTACAAGATTAACATATTTCCCAAATTATGTTTATTAGTATCACGGAAAAAATAAGAAGACGTAGAAGAACAACACTAATTGAAAAAAAAAGAATAGAAAGAAGAAGGATTACAGAAGGAAGCTGAGCAAAGGCATTAGAATCCACTCTGGGTCCGCTCAAGAGAGCATAAAGTAGATAGAAATGTCTAGCAAAGCAACTACATTAATATACTAACCAAATTAGACATTTAAATGTACGAGGGGCGGTCAATAAGTTTTGCAATTCGGATATAAGGAAACGAGATATGAGGAAAAGTGTCTTATTATTTTTCAATATAACTACCCTCGACTTCAATGCACTTGCGCCACTTGTCCCTGAGGCTTCGAATTCCCGACAACCAGAAATCTCCCAACTGCTGTTCAACCCACTCCTGGACGGCGAGCTGGACATCTTCATCGTCCCCAAACCGGCGTCCACGCGGTGCAGCCTTGAGCTGGCGGAATAAAAAGTAGTCGCTAGGGGCCAGATCGGGACTGTATGGAGGGATGGTTGAGCTCCTCGAATCCGCACTCGCGCAGGGCAGCTTGTGCAACTCTGGCCTTGTGGACTTTGACGACGTTGAAGTCGATCATGGGGCGTGAGGTTTCTAGGGACCCAACGGGCAGAGACCTTGGTCATGGCCAAATTGTCGTGGATGATGTTCATAACACTTCCATGTGATATTCCAAGTTCTCGCTCGATTTCTTCGACCTTCACCCGTCGATTTTCGAGGATCATCCTCTCCACACGGGCTACATTGTCCTCGTTGGTCACGTCTGACGGAGGTCATCTTCAAGGCACTCACGACCATGGCGGAACTCCCTATTCCAGCGAGCAATTGTTGCATAGGAAGGGGCGGTGTCGGTGTACACTGCAACCATGCGTTCATGGATCTCTTTTGCATTCTTGCCTTCCTTGGTCAAAATTTGATCACTGCGCGGTGCTCAACCTTCTCCATTGTTGAAAAATTTGTGACTAACGATCTGCGATCAGCTACTGCTTCTTAAATAGACGAGGCAGGAACGTGCACTGCAGGTCCTGACTTGTCATAACTTGTCCTAACACCCCAACAAACAGCCATCCCCCCCTCCTCTGTTTTGTCCTACCGATTCGCAAAACTTATTGACCGCCCCTCGTAAGTAGATCCCAAATTTCATGACGTTAGATGTAATGTTAGGTAATTTTTTTATCGATTTCGTTTTTTTCGACCGTCTTGTACTACGAATACAGACTTATCTATGTGGGCACGTAGGATATAAGCAGAAATTGAATGGAACTCAAAGCTAATTGTTCTACTGCAAAAATGCATTCACAACACAGGAAAGAATAGGGAAGATCTTCCCGCAGATTCATTGCTGGCATCATTTATTTTTTCTTTTCTTAGCTATCTTTCATCTTATTCAATATACGTTCACATTGTTCCTCCTTTATAATATTTAAAAAATTCTTGTCAAATCGAATTAGTCGAATTAGTCGATTTTTAAGCATGTATCTCCCGTGTTTTCCATTATTTAGCTAAATAAACTATTCTACGTTTGTTTGATTTTATAATTGAAGTAATTTGAGCTATAAACGTGTGGAAGTACTCATTTATCAATTTAAATCTAATTTGACCAGGAATTGCTCACACATTCGTCTATAAGTCAAATTGCTGAATCCTTTTGGTGTTTAAAACACTTTAATCAGTTGTTCACGTAATTGGCTAGTTGCACGTGAAAATAGTCTAAGGATTG
The DNA here is from genome assembly GCA_963969495.1 of Ceratothoa steindachneri. Classification (NCBI taxonomy): domain Eukaryota; kingdom Metazoa; phylum Arthropoda; class Malacostraca; order Isopoda; family Cymothoidae; genus Ceratothoa; species Ceratothoa steindachneri. Next base: position 177,528,195 of record OZ018320.1, on the reverse strand, counting down.
AGATGTTTCTTCGCACGGTTTATTACAAAGTTCAGAGATTAGTTTGGTTGCCCTTCGTTACAACCCGTTCTAACAGCTCCATGCTCTCTTCATGTTGGGAGAGCAGGAATGCAGTACGTATCTGAGGTGACGAGTGAGGGATTTATATAATGGTAGGAATGTTATCTTCGACTTAAACGTGAAGTTCCGGATAATGTATCATCGCATCCTATTTACTTTATTATTTATGAGCTTCGACGCATTCTTTTGGCACTGATGCCTTTCGAAATTAAAACCCGTAGTTCCGTTTCTACGGTAGCCGACTCTAGAATTTGGCCGTTCATTTGGGGAGCCACTTCTGATTTTTTTCTCTCTGATTCTGTTCGCTATAATTTTTAGTAGGAGCCTCTTATGGGTAAGAATAACGAAGGCTTTTTGAAAGTAATTTTTTGTCATCTTCGTAGGCTTAAATAATTTTCTGAAAAAATTTAATAGATTGGTTTCGCACGAGCGTTCTCGTGAAAATCCAGTTTGTGTGTCCTTAATTAGATTACTTGACTCGAGATGACTCAATATCCTATCTCGAATTATCGATAATAAGAGAAATAAAAGGACACTAGTAATTCGGTGAGTTTTTTTCGCCTTTTTTGAAGATTGATGTGACGTTAGCTCTTTTGAATTCTGTGTTACTACTCCGTCTCCAATTATCCGGTTAAATATCATGCAGAGTAGTTCTTTAACTCCTTTAGGTGAATTGGATAAACGCAATCAGACCCATGTGCTTCGGACCGTCGTATCGTGTTTTCATATACAATCATTTCTTCCTCGTTTTCTTGCGTATAAGAGTAATTAGTCTTGGAGAATAACTGTGGTAAGTTTTCAACAGTAAAGACACGTAGGAAATTCTTGTTTAAAATTCACAGTCCTTCTCTACTTCTAATCGTCCTACAACCACTTCTATGGGCTTTATGGTGTTAACATAACTATATAAACGCATAGGGCCGTATTAGAATTTTTTGCAAGCTCGTTTTCGCAATTCTTTTTCGCCACCCTGATGCTCCGCTTGACCAATCTACAATATAATATAGCTTGCTCAATTTACTTATGAGTCGTTATTTTATAAGGCTCGGTAGTATCGCTTGCTCCACGAATGTATTTCCTAATTTCGCTATTAATCCAAGGTGGTTCTCTTTGATTTAAAGTATTTTTTTGGTGTTAATACTTAACTAACTCTACATCTACTGTGAAGACAAATAGTTTCAAATTCTAAATGAGCTGCCCTAAATCTTTGCACTTAGAGGATCGCGACAAACGTCAAAATTTCACCGCTGCTAAAGCGGTAAAAATTGCTCTGATTGGCTTTCCTGCTTGCCCCTGTTTGAAATCTGACTTTCTTGAACGTTTTATACTACGTACTTATCCGTGATAAAAATTAAATCCAATATTTTTTGGCCACACACGCCTTCTCAAACTTTGAGAGAAAGTTATACGTAAAGTTTATCAGTCTCTCTCCCTCCTTATCCAATGCACTCGCTATAAAGTCAATGTTGAGAAAGTTAAAATCTCCGCCTGTGACCGTTGTATTACTTTGACAAATGGAGGGTAGCCAGTCGAAGTGCCTATCATCTTTTATCGGATTGTGCCGTGGCCTGTAAACAATTGCGATATAAATGTTATTGTTGGAAGCCTTAAACTCAACGAATGCTACTTTAGCCTCAAAAGTTCTTTCCATATGTACCAATACTGAATGAATTTCTTCTTTCAAGTAAAACACCTCCCTCTTTTCCCCCCCAATCGGTCTCTAGTGAACATTTTATACATATCGATCCAAAGTTCGCCAATAAAATCCCTATTCTTCCAACAACTTACAGTTAAGTCTATTAGGTTTCCCCTGCCCTTTACTTGGTTCGCACTTACTTAATCTTGCAGTTTGTTGCCTCTACCGCACCTTCTCCCCTTCAACTTTTCCCTGTTTCATGATTACTTGCCTCCCCAGAGCCATATAATTCTGTGACACTTTTGTCTATCAATCAACCAAAGTAAGCCTCTCTCACCGGTATATGTTAATACTTTCCATGCTGTAGCTTAGATCTGGAGGAATGTGCGCCCTCCTAGCCCCAACGTACGAAGTTATGTGCCCTCCACACCTCAATGGTTGGTGGAAGAACTGCAGTTGTATGTCATCCACAAATTTCTTCCTCTCTTAACTCTGTAATTAAACCTTTTCTTTGAGGATTACCGAGTTGGATTTCGTTTTTAATTTTAAGAAAACTATCTTACATGGTGTAACTTTCGTGTCGAAAGAAAACAAATAATATAGATACTAGTCATTGTAACTTACAAGATGACAAATTATATTATTATTACTAAAATTATTATTATTGTTATTAGTAGTAGTAATGTTATTATTATTATTATTATTATTATTATTATTATTATTATTATTATAATTATTATTTTGCTGTCTTCTTCTTGGTTATTTCTTATGGCTAAACAGGATATCGTAGGATTTTAAATTATCCTGAATTCGGGAAAAATATTTTCGTCTCAGTCGATCTCATTGTCTACCAAACCATCTCATTACTTCACCATTTTCTTTCAAGTGTTTATGCCTCTATTAGTGGTTGTTGATTATGGTTACACCTCGTTGCAAAATATAATATTTCCATTCACTACATCTTTTCCTACTGAGAATTTAGCGGCTCCGTGTGTGGCAAGGGGGAGTGGTACTGAGCATTATTTGAACCCTGTCTCCACCTCGCGTTCACCACATTCATTATTCACCACTCAACCATAACACGGAAGGAGATATTAAAGTGCAACATATATCTTAATAGAATGTCTTAGCTTTCAACCTAACTTTCAGATCAGTTATTTGTTATCTTCTTGTATGCAAAGTGTGTATGTGTGAATATGCTCGTACATATGATTGTTTTCTTTCCTTTAAGAAATACTGAAATTTCGTTCCACCTTTGTGAGAAAGTTGCCAATTAAGTTACTTATATCGTAATCTTTTCTAAAAAAATTAGCTATACGCAGGTAATAATAATTTAAAAATACACAAAAAAGGTGTAAAAATGAAAATTTAAAAAGATTTAGTAGGAATACAAAGATGGGAAGAAGAAGAATAAAATTTTAGTAATTTCTTTTCATTTATTGAAGTTTCCTCCAGAATTACTATTCCATTTCTATTTATTTTTATTATTCCTTCTCTCTCTCTCTCTCTCTCTCTCTCTCTCTCTCTCTCTCTCTCTCTCTCTCTCTTCTCTGTTTCGTTCTATATTTCTTTTCATGTCTTCATTTTTGTTTCTCTCTCTCCTTTTTAGCAAACGATCAAAAATCACATACGTATTATATATGTGATCAAACATATATCCCTTTACATATAACTAGGTTAAGATACAAGTACATATTTACATAAACTTACACACAAAAGTGCATACACAACCTTAAAAAATGTACACATCTCCATTCCGTGAGAGTTTGTAGCTAAACCATAAATGGTTAAGTAGTCTCAGATATAGTTTGAGGGCAAAGGAATTCGCTACTTTTTTGTGAAGTGCACTTGACCGACCATATATTACGTGCATTAGTATAGGTTGCATGGAGTGGTTTAAGTAAATGGTTAAGCAGAACCAACATGAACCAATGTGAAAGTCAATTGAACACACGAATGCTAGTGAACAAACTTTATAAGATTGAAGATAAATTCATCATTCTGTTAACAGAGGTTACGTAAGCCATTGGAAGTATACATTGCAGTAATAAATTAGATCCACTAATATGTATGTGTATACAAGCTCAATGTGAACACAGTTGAAGACGAAGAGGAAATTAGATATTAAGCACCCCTCGGAGTACTTGCAATCTGGTGAATAATGGTAGCCATCGGAGAACACGCACAAGCATATGAGGTGTAATTGAATACGAGTGAACATCAACAATCACTTGTAAGTGAACATACGTGAACACATGAAAATGACAATCCATGAGGACTAAATGAACAGACACACGTGAACACACGAACATGACAATCAATGACGACTAAATGAACATACGTGAACACATGAACATGACAATCCATCAGGATTAAATGAACATACATACGTGAACACACGAACATGACAATCCATGAGAACTAAATGAACATACGTGAACACATACGAATACAAGACGACGCGTGAGTACATACTTATATTCAGGTAAGTATCCAAGAGTGAACACAATTAAAAACAGAAACATAAATTGTTAAGTTGAAATCTTTACCAATGTTTCCCATACTCCGATGCCTATCTCAGTGTGGCTTACGATTCAACATAAGCGACCATAATTGAAGTCAAGTAAGCCAAACTTTGCACTAGAACATAGGAAACTGAATCAATAGGAAAGACACCTTAAGCTGAGTTTCAGATCGTTAACTCCGGGGGCTTAAATGTACGTACTTATTACTGAAGAGGGAGATGCGTTCTGATGGTTAAGTCCGCGTGTTTAAATGTACGTAATTATTTCTGAAAATTTTGTAATGTTCAAAACTATCGGCCCCTTACGCTTTTATATCTATTCTCCAAAACATTATCTACTCTCTCCCCTCCCTATGCTATGAGAAGTTTGTAATTTGGAGTATTCAAACTTTTGATGTGAACCACCTCTAAGGAGGTACCCCTGCATTAGATTTAGATTTGACAATGTTTTCGTAGCATTCCTTCAGATTAGAAATAAATAGCTCATCTATCTTGGTTATATATGGTTTCCACACATTTGCACTTACCTTAACTTCAGCATTTTATGTAGGGGTTTTTCTTAAAAAAAAACTTTGTGGCGGAGTTGCACCAGTTGGATTGTCTTTTTTTCTCAATAGATGTATATACACATCGGCTCTATATTATATTAATTCAATAATTATCCCACTACAAACCTCAATCTATGAGATACTAGTGAAAGATAATGGCACATTTTCAAGTTAATTTTCATCAAAGATTGATGGTTGTATCAATTTTTAGTCGCGTGCGACTATATATCTCACTATGTCGTCGGTCCGTCGGTCCCCTGTTTGCTTTTTATTATTTTGGTGATAGCATTGTAACTATTCAACCGATTCTAACGAAATTTGAAACCCTTATGTTGTTTTACATTCTCTTTCGAATTATAGAATTACCAAGTTCCTTCCAAGGTTAGTCCGGGAATTATTGAATGTTTTGAAGGTCGTAAGGGCATAAATCAGAATAAGTGAGAGCACGCGACTTTGGTTAGCAGACCTTGTTATTTAATTCCAAACAGTGGTAAAGGATGCAAGTCGTTCTTACAATTTTCTTTTTTTCTGATAGCTTTTTATTTTCATTTTTTGATAAGCAGTAATATAATTGCTCAGAGGTAATCCATTGGATATTTTTCTCTCTTTCCTGTGTGTGAGTGATCAAATTCACTGCTTTTCTTTTCAACTTTTGCAGCTGTCCTTTGTTCCCTGTTGACACGCTGTCAGTTGTTGCTGAGTATATCAATACATACTGACTGAGTGCCTTATAGTTTCTTGGGGGGCGGGTGAAGTAGAGTCTATTGGCTGTAAAAAAAAATGGTAGACATGTTACCACTGATCAACACTCATTTAAGAGTTTAAGATGGGATCCGAACAGTGGATAAGTACATCCTGTTGCATCTGCCGTAAAGGGCAACCTGAATTAGGACTCTATTAGGCTACTTACCACGCCCGATGTAGCTTAACTTGGATTTAATCGGAGGCGGTGTTTCCACTCAGGTATGCCGTATACCTCCGTAGGATATAGAGGAGTCTCAGTCCCCTTATGTTTTTTGAGTTATTTCATTAATATGTTTTTTAAGTCCAGTTGTTGGCATTTTTAGTCCCAGAACTTTGTACTCATGTGCGTAGGGGTGTCAAATTCCATACTTCCATTTACATTTGCTGATAGATTCCTGCCCACTGTAACTATCATATATATTTCTCTCTGTACGTCTGAATTTTACACTTTTCACCGTACATATTAATTATTTTATTCTCTTCTGACTTCTTCCGAGTCTGATTGAAGAAGTTTTTATGGGCTCATAGTTATTTGAGTGATCTCATCAGCAAACTGGACTGGATGTTAAAGCCTGCTCGAGGAATATCATGGAGAGATAGACCGGATTCAAATTCCAATTTCGGTCCATCTTTTCTTATGTGTACTTAGGTTTGTCTCTCTCTTTCATTTTCACATATGATGATTTTTTTTAAAATTATAACATAAGGTCAGCTACAATTTTTTCAATCCAATTCCTCTTTACTTTACTTTGTCCACAGATTTCGATACATCACGGCCAGCGATGTCTATATAATTTCCATTTCTTTTGACCTGGACATTTTTTCAATGATGGTAATTATCATCTCCGTACTCCGATATTTTTCGTACTGCTGATTTTTATAGAGCGCATTCTTATTAAAAAATGCCACTAATCTTCTGTTTAATTATTTTCGAAAATATTCCCAAACTCTACAAAAGGGATATTGAGTGGTAGTTTTCTTTTGCCTTCTTGGTAACCATACAAGTCTACAACACGAACCTTGTTCAAAGGTCGCTAAATGAATGCAAACTCATGAGACGCACGTGTCCGTAAAATGCACTTTTTGTGGCCCCACTCAGACTATTTTATTAAATATTTCGGAGATTATAGTGAAGAACAAGGTGAACATTTTCACCAAGATATAAATATAATGGAAGAGAGGTATTAGGAAAGCCCCCCAAATTCTTTCCTTCTTCAATAAACATTTTTTTATAACTGCATAAATAAAATTATTTTGTCATAATTTTTGCATATTTCCCGAGTGTTCTTTTAATATTATTCCTATCTAAACTGTTTAAGCTAAAAAATATGAAAAAATTAAGGATAAATTGGACTGATAATAAATGTCCTATACAGAAAATACTAAGATGATTGAGGAAAACTAATGTCATTTTTTAACTTACCATGATCCAATTATATAAAATTAGGTGACGAATAGTGTCGACTGAACCTCTACTACTCTATTTCCCTCGTTTAATGTTTCCTTTCTTCTCTCACTCTATTCACTCCACTGGTGTGCTCCAGTTTCACTCTGCTTTTCTAGGCTCACTCGATTTGCTCGACGGCAGGCGAGAGAGTTCTTGAGGGGAGGTCTCCTTTGACGGCCCTTCCTTTCCTCTCCTTGACCGGATGGAAAAGAAAAGGGTGTAGGGGAAGCCGCAATGCAGCTATTTCCTTTCTATTAAAACTAAAAAAACTAGCCTGTTTCATTATTCATTGACTCACCTTGGCATTCATCCGCCTCTCAACTTCAGTAAAGAGTAGCGCAATCCCAGCGAAAAAACTTATTAAGTAATAAATGCAAAAGGGAGAGTGCATGCATTCTGACAAGAACCACATACACTATCTCGTGATCAGAGATACATATGTGTTTCCTAACGAGACCAAAAGGGTGCACCTGCGAGCTATTCATGATAAGGGCAAAATCAACCTGATTAGAAGCTGCTAGCGTTGTGTGTGGAACAATAGCCTTGGCCTTGATAAGTATCACAGATTCCCATTAAGTTTACACTGCCCTTTGTAAACTCACTGAAGATGTTAAAAAATTGGTGTCTGACAATTCGAAGGAACTGCGTAAAATCGTACTAAAGTAATGAACCTCAAAGATTTTCGGCCATTGCAAGATTATTTGCCGAAGATTCGACCACATTTTAGCAGCCACGAATACGAATAGAATTAAAACGAACTTGCGAGAAAACAAACTTAAGCATATTTAAAAAAAAAAACAACAAGGGCAGACAAGGCAAAAACACCAAATCTTGTTTTTGTTTTTTTTAACAAATCTCTTGACGAAATATTATCTGAAAATTACGTGCCTTTAAATATGCCCCATAAAAGCAACGCAGTTGAGAGCCACAGCATCAAGGACTGCCTCCAAATAGACAAATTATGCTCAGAGTGCGCAGAAGTTGGTCATTTGTGGAAGAAATGCCAAAATATTTTGAAAATGCATAAACTGCGAAAACGAGTGCCGGGCCTAAATCATGAGATGCCCTATTCTCAAAAGATTTTTATAAGAAAGCAAAGGTGAAAAAGGAAAATAAGAGAAAAAAGGCCTGCGCTAAAGTAAAAGACGAATAGCTCAAGTAACAACAGCCTACAACTTGCGGTTGGAAAGGAAGGCGAGGAAAATATGATCATCACGTACTCCTCCTTAGCTAACATCGCAAACTCCCTCAAATTCACCGATGTGCTCAAGAACCTTCTGCTAGAAAAGAAGGACAGACAGTAGTAGTTGCGGTTTTCTTCCAACCCAATTTATACAACTGCTGTTATCCGCCCCTTAGAGTTAATGATTCATGATTTTCAAACTTAACCTAACCTAACCTAGCCAAATTGACTTATTGTCGCTTAACCTCAATTTCATTATCCTAACGATCTGACCTAACTTATTTTATCCTACATATTGTAACTTGCTTAAATCTAACTTAACCTAACATTACTTAACTTTATCTAACTAAATCAAACCAAATAAATATATATATATATATATATATATATATATATATATATATATATATATCCATATGGAGCTCGGCCGTGAAGCCTGCATTTAATATTGAGGATAAATCCCAGAGCCACGAGAAACGGATGTAGCATCTTTTAATTTTTCACTACGTTTCGAAAACTACAAGTTTTCATCTTCAGGCTAGAATAAGTTTACAAAGTTAATATGTATGAAGAAAACTTGAAAAGGCCAACAAGACATTATTTTAAAGGTGACCAATTACAAAATATCGGTAGAAAGTGCTACAAGTTAAATTAAATATGACTTGGCAACAGTTAAATTTGCTTTAAGACTGACTCAAAAATTAGTTCATAAATTTAAGGATTATTGCAGAAATTAATTACAAACTATAAGAGAAATTGACCTGGCATTATTTAAAGATAATAAATTTAAACTTTTTTCAATTTTGTAAAGACTGTAAGAGTTGAAAACATTTAATATAAAAACGGAAAATTTGGGTACTTACTAAAGCGGATCCATCCTAGAGAGTGAATGGTAGGTTTAACAAGGGGCTAGTATATATAGGTTACATTGACGCTTGGTTTATTAAAAGGCAAACCAACTAACAAACTGTAGTTAAAATTAGTTAATTAATAATGAAATTGCACTTAAATCTTCATTGAGTGTAGGTTTGTAGTGTTTTATATATAGAGATTCAAGGGTTCTTAGGCAATGTTTGTTGTTGTTAAAGGCTAATACTTTAAAATTCTCAATAGAAATGTTAGTTTTACAGCTTATGGTGTGTTCCCTAATAGAAGACTTTTCCTTTCTATTTAATATTTTGCTCATATGGGGATTAGTTGGCGCACAGGCAAAATATTAAATAGAAAGGAAAAGTCTTCTATTAGGGAACACACGATAAGCTGTAAAACTAACATTTCTATTGAGAATTTTAAAGTATTAGCCTTTAACAACAACAAACATTGCCTAAGAACCCTTGAATCTCTATATATAAAACACTACAAACCTACACTCAATGAAGATTTAAGTGCAATTTCATTATTAATTAACTAATTTTAACTACAGTTTGTTAGTTGGTTTGCCTTTTAATAAACAAAGCGTCAATGTAACCTATATATACTAGCCCCTTGTTAAACCTACCTACCATTCACTCTCTAGGATGGATCCGCTTTAGTAAGTACCCAAATTTTCCGTTTTTATATTAAATGTTTTCAACTCTTACAGTCTTTACAAAATTGAAAAAAGTTTAAATTTATTATCTTTAAATAATGCCAGGTCAATTTCTCTTATAGTTTGTAATTAATATCTGCAATAATCCTTAAATTTATGAACTAATTTTTGAGTCAGTCATAAAGCAAATTTAACTGTTGCCAAGTCATATTTAATTTAACTTGTAGCACTTTCTACCGATATTTTGTAATTGGTCACCTTTAAAATAATGTCTTGTTGGCCTTTTCAAGTTTTCTTCATACATATTAACTTTGTAAACTTATTCTAGCCTGAAGATGAAAACTTGTAGTTTTCGAAACGTAGTGAAAAATTAAAAGATGCTACATCCGTTTCTCGTAGCTCTGGGATTTATCCTCAATATTATATATATATATATATATATATATATATATATATATATATATATATATATATATATATAGTTCTGTTATTTTTGTAAGAGGGGTAGTAGACCAGGGGAGAGAGTAAGTTCGTATTCCCAGTCCGCTTGCTCCTTGTAAGAACTTGTTCCTGGAAATTTACAGGAATCCTTCTCGGGTCCTGTGTTTGGGGCTGGCGACGTTTACTATCGTAGTGTTATTCTCCTGCTTGATTTCTAGCCACCTTTACTCTCTGTATCTCCCTCCCTTCTATCGTAAAGACAAAAAATCCCTCGTTAGTTACATCAGTTCCCTTTCTCAACCAAACCATACTAGCATAAACTATCTCCACTCTCAAACCATAACACTTCATTCTGTCACCTGTTTGGAATACTCTAGTTTTTTGCGTTCCCTCCAGACCCCATGATCAACAGCTGTCTTCCTCCCCAGCCTTTAACAGCCACAGAAGCCTTATTCAATGCCACTAGAAGCTAAATACGGTTATATATCTTACACACATTTTCGCTTTATCCACTTCACCAATTTATAGATCTCTCGTTACAAATTTCCTGCAAGAGACGAGTTCCGATTTTACTTAAATATTTGCGGGAAAAATGAAGCTATCTTCCTCACATTTTTACATACTCTAACTTCAGTGCTTTTATTAATTTCTACATGATAAACTTTCTAGGTGTCACTCTTTGGTTTTCGCACCAAGTAATCAATTTTTGGTAATGTGAACTTTATCTAACTTCATTTCATCACACTCACTCTTCTTTAACAAATTTTCCTGCTGTCAAACGTCAGTTTTAGCCCTTATTTTGTAATTAATACACGTAAAAACAAATTTTCATCATTTTATTTTAGGTTTTCTTAAATTACAAGCAAAGACTTAGATTGAGTCAATCATCTCTGTTCCTGATGCGATTTGTGTTCTGTTTAAGTCGATCGTCTGTTCCTGGTGCAAGTTGTATTCTCTTTGAGTCAATCGTCTCTGTTCCTGATGCGAATTGTGCTCTCTTTTAGTCAATCGTCTCTGTTCCTGATACGATTCGTGATATCTTTGAGTCAATAGTCTTTTTCCTAATGCGATTTGTGTTGTACTCTCTTTGAGTCGATCGTCTGTCCCTGGAGCGATTTGTAATCTCTTTGAGTGAATCATCTCTCGTCCTGATGTCATTTGTAATCTCTTAGAGTCAATCGTCTCTATTCCTGATGCGATATGTGCTCTCTTTGAGTCAATCGTCTCTATTCCTGATGCGATATGTGCTCTCTTTGAGTCAATCGTCTCTGTTCCTGATGCGATTTGTGCTCTCTTTGAGTACATAATGTACATCTCATCTTCCGTAGCAGTCAATACACCAACTCAGTAGAGCCTGAATACTTAAAGAATACAAATAGGGGAAAATGGAGTGATGAAGACAAAGCTGCCAGAGGAGAAATCTTGGTCTGAAGGTCGATTTGATAATTTTGAAAGTTTTGAATATTTTATTGAAGAATATATTGAAATTTTTATTGAATTTTTTTTTTAATTTCCCGCTAAATATTCTATTAAATATTTGTTGAATCTTCTTTTGAATCTTCTAACAAATTTTCAATTAAATCTTCTAATAATTTTCCTCATAAATCTTCTCTTGAATTTTGAATTAAATCTTCGATTAACTTTTCCTTTAAATCCTCTATTCATTTTTTATTGAATTTCCTTTTATATTTTCAATTCAAGCTATTATTAAATAAGTGAATTTTCTATTAAATATTTTGTGATTTTCTATTAAATATTTTCTTTGAGCTTCTATTAAATTTTCTATTAAATTTGCTATTATTCTTCAATGGATCCGCCTAGCATGCATGATTG